>OX639993.1:37121542-37167835 GCA_951828415.1 Anomoia purmunda
ACACTCATTTGTTTAATGTGAAAGATTAAAATACTATAATATTGAGAATTCAATTTGGTTAGGTTTTAAATTTACCTTGCTTATTTTGAACAATTGAATTGAAGCGTACACACTTATAACACAACTAAAAATATATCAATAAAAATAGGCGGTAATATTTTTACGAATTTATAAATTTTGCCACGCGTAAAAGATAAAATTTTTGTACAGCTCTCTGCTTAAATTCCTTTAAAAATTGTTTATTTTTTCAAAATTATATATTGTGTCTGTCTTATGAGAAACTAACAAACATTTTTAAACTCCTAAAGCTCAAGTTTTTCGCTGCCACTCCATCAAATAGCAAAGAGATCGAAGTAAATTGAAAATGCACTTTATTTAGTAGCGAATTTAGTTATGGGGAGACTATGAGAGGTAACATAAAAAGGAGTTGATTAAAGGACATTATAAGAGATGTTTTGGTATAACTTATTGTCAATGCATTGAAGAATACTAGCATGAAATACATAATGGTATAATTTTTGTTTTAAATTATTTGTTATGGTCTTATGGCTTAGGATATTAATTATATTTGCAATATATTACAAAATATTACATATTTTATACAGTGACTATTCTAGTAAAATAACTTTATATGCACAATGAAAAAAGGTTTAAAATATTAAATATTAAATTAATTAAGTAATATTAATTAAACATCTATATTGAATATGTGCGCTGTGACGAAGAACAACTCGATGCACATCGCGCTCATATAGCCAAGGCGGTCTGAAAATGACGATATTCCGATCTGCTCGTGGTTTGTGTTTTCGGCTGCGCATGATGTTAAAATGACGCGCTTCCGATTCGCTCTGTCAAGACGGTTGGAAAGCCCTAGTTACGAGCTTCCGAGCTACTGCCTGTTGTAGGACGACGCTCGAACTCTTAAATTAGTTGTGCACACGATGCGTTTGTTTTGTGGCGATTGATTAACGGAATGGTTTAAATGGTCGCGAGGTTCCGATCTATATCTTCGAATAGGGTGCAAAGGCCGAGTATCCACACCCATACGCTGAGGGAGATGAGTTCAAGCTTTCCAGTCGCTATCTGTTAGAGAAGCTACTTCGAATATTTCTATTTGTCGTTTGTTCGGTGGCGTTTGGTAAAATCAAGTGGTCGAAACTTCCGAGGATCCGATCCATTTCAGTCAGGACGATATTAACATGAAATGCAGACTTATGTTAGAAAATAACGCAAAATGTCTTCTATGTAATATAAAAAATATCCTACGTACATATATTTGCCATATGCAACGTTTTCGCTAGCGGGTAATGTGGCTAAAACATGAAAGTGAATATTGCGAGTAATTCATAATTCTTCACGTATTGTAAGTAAATGCACGTGACAGCATGACACTTGACAAATGTACGCACGTGTGTATGTATGTATTTAAATATGTTTATAAAGTTATTTTACACTCTGCATATATTAACGCACTTTTCAGAGCATCAAACAAAAAAAACAACAACAACAACAACAAATTCAAGTAATATTACATACGAGCCAAACATAAACGCAGCGTCAGCAAAATGTGCATTCGTTTTGCCATTCCGCGCACGTCGACATATTAAGCGCAACTGTAAAACGTATAGCTCGTGTTTATATTCGCGCTTTAGGTGTGTTCGTTGTTTAAAAATATAAATTTTTTCATAAACAGACATACATATATTGTATATATTTTCACCTAAGTACGTGCTCGTGTTTGAAAATTTTTACACGGTTCATATGTCTTTCGGAGATGAATTACTTTTGGATTTGCACGCTTATTTTTGTTTGTCATATTTTTAGCTTTACAGCTGTTGTAACTATCGATGACACGTATTTCGAGTATTGTATTGCTAAACTAATTTAATATATTTACATACATATATTTTTTTTCTTTTCGCGTCATACATTTTTCAAAAGGCTTTTTAGTCAAAATATTTTATTTATTAAAACATGAAAGCCAGCAGAAAATTCGCGTTATGGCCTATATTATAGCGAAGGGGCTGACTATTCCGCCCAGCCGTTTTGGCCTGAAAGGGTAACAATATACTCTCTCACACACTCACCCACAAGCACATAAACTTTCACATTTGTAATATAAGTAGGATTTAGCGCAATATAAATTTGCTCCTAGTCCACCGATTTAAAATTTGAGAATTTGTGACCTACCTATGGAGTAAGGACGTTAATTTGATATATGGCTTCATTTTGTAATGATTTCAGATTATCAAAACTAAGAGTGGTGTGTGACTGAGGAATTATATTTAGATAAAATTATCATGCCCTTTGACATTGAAAACACCCGTCGTTAAATTGGTTAGGGGGCAACTTAATAATTAACTAATTCATCCCAAAATAACCGAAAATATAATACCAAAGTTATAGTTTTTGTTACTTTGTAAAAAAGAAATATTCGCTTAAAAAATTGTTTAGTGTTAAAAAAAAGTTTATTCTTGCATTGAGAGTTTCCCATTGCCGCCGCAAAAACGTTGCAAAAATTTCACAAAATTTCATAGAATTTTTTTTAAAGGAAATGCAAATTTTATTAAATACCGATAAGTTTACCATTATTTGACATACAGAAAAATTTTAATTTTTTTGTACTTTTTCGTTAAATGGTTGTGTTGTTAGTGAAAGGTTCTTTAATTTGTAATAATGTCTATTTTTCGACCATTCTTCCAATTTGGTAGAACATAAAAAAAAGCTTCAAACATATTCTCTCTCAAATTAAGGCTGGTTATTTGTTAAGTATTTACTTACCTCAACTCGAAATTTTTTTGCACCTGGCTGCTCTCTAACTTTCTATATCTATTAAAGTGAGAAGACTATGGGTAAAAAAAGCATCTGAGCAGGTAACTATAAAATGATGCACGCGACTTTAGTACAGTCGGAAGGCCGCATTTTGTTGTTGGAATTTGTTAACTAACCCATATGTTTTTGGTTACAAACTGCATAATATATATACTAGTTAAGCCAAGAAAGAAGCAGTGCCTCTTAATCCCAAAATTACTGAAGTAAATGCTGAAATTGACCTCCAAAACCTATTGGCTCATAGCCCAGTATAGATTACTATGTTAAGTAAAATTTACTTTCCAAAAGCTTTTTTATCATATCAACAGAAAAAGATCAAGTAGTTATTTTTATTATTTTATTGAAAAAAGTGAATAAAATGAGTCAATTTTTTAATGCAACTAAAAACGTCTACTTTCTAAATATAATGATATAATGGCAAATAAAAACACAACTTCTTGATTTGTTCGTTCGAATTGGAGGTGCCGCCCAATAATTATAAACTTTCGAAAACATTTTTGCATCGAATATCTCAGAAACCAAAAAAGATAGGCCAACGAAATTTGACACGAAATAATACTATCGAAGCAATTCTTCTAGACAAAAAATAATTGGAGACTGAGTGGGCGTGGAATGTCCCATAAATACATAAATATATGCCAAATTTTAAATTTTAAAGTTAAAACTTTCTATAGCAGTTCACACGCTGATGGTTTACGACACGTGCATGTAACATTGCATTCATTCAGTAAATTTGTAATCATATTTTCTTGTTTATTCTTGTTGCATTCGTTGGCCACATACTCAGTTTTTTCACAATCGAACGTATCTTTATTGGTTGCAACTTCCATGGTGGTTTATTCTTTCTCGTTGTTTTTGTATCATTTCTCAACCATTTCTGTGAATACATTTGCGTAGTTTTGTAGCTATAGTGGTTGTTATCTTTTTCCCTGTTCACTGACTGGTTTAAATCGTATGAAATCCGGTCAACGTTGCATTTGTTGTCGCTGCCGGAAATCAATCATGATCGCCTTTCAATTCCGGCGATTTCTGTTTATTTCAGTCTGCACATCACTTGGCAGCCGCTGTTGCTGCTTTTTGTCCAGAGATATAGCATGTTGGTAATTCTCGTAAGACATGCAGTGTCTGAGCAGCTGCGTTGATTTGTGGGGCGCCCTTAAATATATACTATGTAAATATAGTTGTAATAAATACAATGCCGCACATATTTTTATTTTTATTATATAATATATAATATTTACTTACATATACTTACTATATGCTTGAGTAAATTTGTGAAATTACTTTAATTTAAACGGAATATGAACCCCACATGTATTTGTATGCGTTTCCCTTTTATTTACATTGTTAAAATTTTCCTTTCTCATTCTTGATTTTTCCACAAAAACCTATAAATATTATTCATTTAATTTAAAGTCAATTAAGGACAACTTCATCAAGAATAAGTCCATTTTAAGTGAAATTGACAGCGATATAATTAATTATTCATTTAAATTTTACACTCAAGCAAATCAAATAAATAGCAATCTACGCACACAACGCTAGGGTGCTTATAGCGAATTTTGAGTAGCCGAGTGTATAGCGAGTGTGCGCTGCATTCGGCGGGTTCCTGGGTCAAATAAATAGGGAACCCAGTTTTCTCGGCATCATTTTACAGCAACACTATAATTCTTTGATATAAACCCAGATAAAGAGCGGAGTCCACCTGGTGGAAAATTAGGGCTCCCTATGCGGTGCGCTTTCCCTCCAAGGTAGGCGCCGAAATGAGTTCCAAAGGTACACATCCACCCGCAAAGACTCCGTGGAAATCTTCTATTCGCCTATTTTTTTATATTTTTTTTTGTTTTTGAAAGGACTCGTTAAATTATGCGAAGATAACCTAGACGCCGTGTATTGGGATTAGTTTATTTATAATTATTAAGTATAAGAAATTTGGCTTTCTTGTTTGATTAAAAAAAGCAAAAAATACAACTAAATGAAAAAGAACATAATAATCAGAATAAGGCTGGTGAAATAAAAGGAAATTTTAAGCTTTTTTGAAAACGCGTTCCTTGGAACCTTCCTTCGAGGTGTTGCCGTGGGAGTCTTCTCTCTCGCCACTCCTGCTTCGGAGTACTCCGAATTTGACTGACTATGAAGAATTATAAAATCACAAGGAATAAAATATTTAATAAACAAAAAAAAGATAAAATAAAACCAACCAAAATAAAGTAAAAAGTTAAGAACATAAGACAAAAAAAAAATATTAAAAAAACATTTTATTTGGTGGTAAAATTATATAGAATAAATTAAAGCAAATCATGCACAGTATAAAAACAAAGTATATGGAAAAATAATAAAATAAAACAAAAATAAAATTAGACAAAATATAGTAAAACGATAAAATAAAATAAATACTGTAAAATAAATTATAAACAGTAAACGAGCCGAAGGTTCACGATGCTTACGCTCCTACTTATTGTAATGCGGTGATTTGTCATTTAAGTTCATAATAATAATGCAGTCCATGTACAAAAATGTAGCTTTTGTGACAAGTTTGCTCAAAAGTCGAAGGAAGGATTTCAACCAAAATTTTGGCAGTTTTTTTTCTTAGGCACTTACATTATATTTACTTGTTTATTAAAAATAATTGTGTTAAGTATCACTCATTTTATAATATAAACATTATAAATAAAATTTTCAAACTTTTTACAAAACTCGCAAAAATTCAACAAACTTCAAAAATTCGTCACCAAATTTTCAAGCTTTTTAATCAGAATTTTTAGTTAACTTTTTGCCTATACAAATCTATAGACCATTCACTTTCATTAAATATTATTCTGATGATGTTGCGCGTTTGCTTCCAAATAAAAATAAATTTTGTCTCTGCGTTATATAGAAGAATAGGCAATACCGTGTGGGAACACTGAAACTGTATTCAAATACCAAAAGCAAAAGTTCATTGTGAACTACAATTCCAAAAAAATTGTAATACGTATAATGTAAGTAATATGGCGCTTACATTATAGCCCGATGATTGGCCGAATTTGCGGTGTGGGACCTCATGTTGTAACACAAATTGAGGGGTCTAGTGTTTTACGCCTACTCCGAACGGCAAATAATTTTTGTAAAAAGTTTTTCCATGAAAGAAATACACTCGGAGGTTTGCCATTGCCGACCGCTATTAGAAAAAACGTTTCTATAATTACTTTTCTATAATTTTTGATGTTACTTTTGGTGTTAAATAAAAACATTGGAAACTGAGGATCGTGTAAGCATAGCGGAATTTTCTACCAGTTAACTTTTACCGTAAGCCCGGTTAAAAAATCAACGAGATATAGTAAAAACACTGTAGGTAGTAAAACGGGACATATTGCAAAAATTTGATCTAACTTGAGCAGCACTTTTTTGTTTTCCCCATTTTTAAATTCTGGTTCAATGGAAAATTGTTTGTAAATTGAAATTTCCATACCCATTTATAATAGAATGGGAGCTAGAAAAATATAATTTTAAAGCTCTGATGTGATATCCGTCAATTTCAACATTTTATTTCTCGAAAACAAAAAAAAAACACTGGTTGAAAATTACATAGGTTGTTGAAAAATATTTGATGGATCTGTTATATATACTAAGTTACATAAACTTGAGTTGACTCGAGAAGTGTCACCCACGATTCTGTTTCATGAATTTTGTGTTAAGCAAAGAACGTCGATTACAAAGAAGTTGCATCACACCCAATATTCCTCTAACAGAAAAACTCGTCGAATTTTGCGATACCAAAACTAATTTGACGTTTGATGTTTGATTTTGAAATCAGAGTAGAACCAATTGGTTTCTCGTGAAACAGGACGAAAATTTTTGCCACAAGAAACGAAACGCCACGCAGCACTCCCACCGTTCCCCTTCACCACACCATATCTAATTTTTATAAGACGCCACCTGGCATTCGATAATCGAAATAAAATTATATAATTATTTATCAACACATGACACATGATGGGGAAATTAATGTATGACTTTTTAACGTATGTTTTCAATTTCTATTGGATATCTACGTAAGTGTGACCACCAGTATGTACCTTATAGTACATTACTCTACATATAAGCTAAAGTTTTTTTGGCCTACCGAGGGAATTTTATTTAAAGATTATTTGCCTTGAACAACTACAAAGGAATGTGCCAAAAGTTACGGGATTAATAGAATTTGCAGCCTAAACCTGACTTCTAATGATATGCTCCTTTTGTTAAATTAAAAAAAATATAGTTACGTGGATGAAGATCTTTGGACCACAGCGAGATAAAGGCACCTTGGAAATTAATTTGGATAGGTATCTAAATAATACTCTTTGGCCATGTAAAGGTTATGATGAATATATTTTTTGTTTGTTAAGGACCTGTGGTCGTAATATTTTCAGCTGCTCCTACTGGTAGTCCTTACTTTAGCAAAATTAGCGACGTTCCTAGTTTGCTTTGGATATAATTTCATCACAAAATACTATAACGATATTTCAGGTGAAGTTTTCAAAATAGTGATTTTTGTGAAATGGAATTTTTGTCAAGTTCTGATATGAAATACCCTGTGAAGTGTCTTGAATGGAATTTACCGTATAATGATTGGGTAATTCCTAAAAACTGCATACTTCACGTCGGTTTTGTTGGTTATATATAAAATTGTTGTCAAGTAAAAACGACTAGCAAACTCTAGCACTTCGCACGGAGCAAATCGTTTTACTGGCTATCGTACCAATTAAATTCAAGTACCTCTATTCTTTCGTTCCAGTTTTCCACCTTTACAATTTTTTGAATTTGTTTACGGATTGCGTTTTCCTAGACCATCGCTAAGCAGACTTTTCTCAGGAATATATTTGGTGAGAATAATGTAATGCGATATTATGTTATTGTTGTGTTATTCTAGTAGGAACTTCGAAATTAAACGCAAAGTATAACATATAGTACGCTAGTGAGTGTCCATATTGTGCGTTCGTAGTATGACCTTAAAATGTCTGGCCTTGACTATAAAATGAGAGGAAATCTTTAACCATTATCATTATTTTTTCACGAATGTACTTCGTGTTCTCTCAATGGACAGTCCAGTTGCACAAGTGTTTATAAATTTTGAATGAAAATATGGATAGGGTATTTTTTATATTTTCGATAAAATAGATGGCAATAATTTTGCCGTTAACCGTTCGTTGACTTTCGATAGATTTCTTCACAAAATTTAACATCACAATAAAATATACCTATTGAAAAAATGCTCAATTAAGCTGAAACTCAATAGCTTCGTAACGAAACTATTAATGAAAAAATCTATTACCGTTGAGCGCTATGTAAGAAACATGTCGATTTGTAAGATAAGTTAAGTGTTATTCTAACTTATGGGTGTAATTCTACCAATATGAAAATGCCAATTGCGAAGCCGTATGTGCTGACATGCTAGGGAAACCGAAAGTCATCGTCGAACTTCTCATTATTTTCAAAATTGACGTGGATGATGGGACTATTATTGCAAGCAGAGCATAAATATAAACTAGCAAAAAAAACTGAGTTTACAAGTATATGTTGCTTTGGTAAAAAATCTACCTGCTAAAGTGTTCAATCATGTACAGTGTGTATTTATTGCATAAATAAACTGTAAAATTAGGTTTCGTAATAAATAAAGTACTAAAGTACTTGTTTAAAATTTAATTTAATATCGAGCGATTTCTTTATTGTATTCAAAGAGAAAGTGAGAGTGAAAAATGTGAACTCTAGTTGCTTTGAATTGCAATTATATTGGCGCAAAAAAATTAATGAACCTCATCATCACTAGTCGAGTGGGAGTGCTAGACGCACATTCCCCGATGGTTAGGTATGACTGGTACGAATCGATGCGTCAATAATTCTTAACCATCGCAGCACGTATATACAATACTTTTGGGATTTTTTCCACCTTTTATTCTAGCTGATGTTCACTAGCCAAGCCCGCCGATATAGTATAGGATATATGTACATATAAACGTCCATCAACGTGCGAAGTACATAGATGCAGCCGCCATTCAAACTCTTCCTTATACACCGCGATTGGAGTAATCGAGACCATGCTGGACCCGCCACTAAGGTTCACCCTGTTAGACCGATAGCTGGTGAGTCCTATTCGGATATCAACTGTGAGGTTGAATTTCATGCGAAAATTTGCTATTATTGCGGCGCGGGCGGAATGACAGAATTTACGCTCCACGAGTTTTCTGTGCTTATGGACCTGGTCGCTGATAAGTGCTAGTTGTTAATTTATCCAATGACACTCGAGGAAATAGAAAGAGTCCCTTTGTATTCGATCTGCGGACTCTAGCGGAAAGCTGTCCACCTGGTCGCCTGCCGACGGTTTGTGCGCGCTTTCTCTTCGATATGGAGAGTCTGAACTTTATCTCAATGATGTTTTCGTTTGATTTGTTGGCTATTGAAAGACAGTTATCACAATAACGACCTAACAAGGCTTCGCTCAACCCTTTTGCCCGCAACTCGCTTTCTATCGCACAGGTATTAGGGCAATTTTTTCTGAAAGCTCTTGGAGGAAAAAATGCCCGTGCACACCGCCTAAACATGCCAAAAATGTAACGATAAGCTGCTCCTCCATTTTAGTGGATTTAAACGGATTGGATTTTGGATTTTTAATGGACAGTCTATATTTAAATTAGATTATGCAGAATAACAACATACTTATTGAGTTCTCGGAGCTACCTAAGCTGTTGGACCATGCACTGCCGATTCCTCCTTTCACCATAGTGTTGATGCCCATCGTACCCTCAAAGGAAAAGTGCAAACGAAATGCAATCATACCTACATTGATGGTTCAAAGCTCGAGGACAGGGTTGGTGGAGACGTATATTCTGAACACCTGGGAATCTCCATTAGCTTTCGTCTACCGAACCATTGCAGCCATTTTTAGGCGGAACTGAGGGCAATTTATAGAGCCAGGAAACTGGTTAAGATATTCAAGATTGAAATCTACATTTTCTTCACTGATAGCCAGTTGGCAATAAATTCACGCAGGAAATGATTGAAAATCTCCATGGTAGCCATGAAATACCGCACATCCCTCAACGAGGTGGCTGACTAATTTCAACCGAAAGTGATATGACTTCCAGGCCAGTGCAACATAGAGAAGAACTGTTAAGCCGATGAATTCGCACTAAACTTTCTGTTGAAGATATAAATGATGAAAAAGGTATACGATTATAAACTTCCAAGCTACTTGCTTCCGATAAGCTTCTTTAAGTGTCCGTCCAGCGGCAAATGGCAGAACGAGATCACTTGTAGTACTGCCAGGCAATTGTAGCCTGTACTTAGTGCTAAGCGCATAGGTTTACTATTGAAGCTAAACCAGCATTACGTCCAAATGCATCTATTGTTTGATAGAGTAATTGGAAATTACTGATTCCGATGCGGTATTATAACGGGCATTCAGCTTGAGTGTGTCTCTGAAGACAGCCGCGATTACCTAACCCAACCTAACCGAATTAGATTAAAGATTTGTATGTTCGACAAAATGAATCTGAATGGGGTAAAAACTTTTGGAGCGTAGTACATATATTGTACGTACATATTATATAAATGGACTTGTGTACGTAAAAAGACCATGATGATGATGATGATGACGATGATGATTCCTCCGCTGTTATGGCATGCAACCAACGCCCTCTCGCTCAAGTGCCCGAACAATAATGAATGCAACAACAAATGAACTTCAAAATTGTTTAAGTTTTGAATTTCTGATGAGTTGAATTGAAGGGAAAATGTAATGAAAATAAACAAAATGCCATCAAGGGAAATGCAACTTACAACAACAAAGATGTGAAAGCGACGGGGTATGAGTGTGAAATAGAGAAAATAAAGCGAAGCGAAAAGACACTGAAAAGTATGCAAGAAGTCTTAGCAGAAAATGTGTAAAGTAGTAAATGGCATGCAGTAGCATCAACTACTACCACAACAACAACAACTTCAAAAGCAACAAAAGTAACACAACAATAAACACCATAAGTGCGCCCAAAGTATGCAGCATATGCGATGAGAGGATAGCTGGTGAGCTACGCGCATACATAGTAGAGCGCGAAGAGAGGGAGGGGGTTGGGTTAAAAGTTTGCTAGTTGTTACAGGAATTTTACACTTAAGCATGCGATGACAACAATAGCAACAACAACGCACACAACTAATGAAACAATAGCTAAAGAAATAACTGCTGTGCTGCAATTCCGTTGCACTAAGATTGCCAAAAAAAAAAACAAAAAAAATAAAATCCAAAAACTAAACAACGGGCACTATATGCGAATATGTTGCAGAGCAAATGTCAGGAGCGAAGATGTAAGGTATCTAAGTGAAGCGTCTTGTCTTGTCGTGGCATGTGGCAGAAGGTTGATGAGTGAAATTTCGAGCAACACAAAGACCCCATTACATACGCATGTTTGTGTGAATTGGTGTGTAAAGAAGGAAAATGGTGCGATGTTGTCGTTTCTGCTAATGTTCATGTTGCTAGCGATGTTGATGATAATGTTGCCAAAACAACCGACAAATGCGCATACATATATTTATGTACATATGTATGTATGTACATACATATATAAATAACAAAATATCTACATAATCTGAATTATTACGCATGAAAGATGCTAGTAAATTTTACATGCCATAAAAGTAAATCTATGTAGTTGTAATTAAATACGCTACAATCTTAATTGCCCACCTCTTTTTAAATGTGGTCCTTATCAAGCTTATTGCTTTCTTCAATTTGGTGTTATTTTGGAAGATTCGTATATTTATTATTTTCGTTTGAGAGTGATTTTTTTCATGGTGTAACGAGAGCAGTGTAGATAACGCGTAACGATGGTGACTTCACCACATGACCCCAGTTGGCGCTTATTTGAGGAAAAACAAGCACACATACCGAGATACATATATCTACTTATATATATATATATATATATATATATATATATAAGTTAACGCGGCCAGCTACTGCCCACTTCCGCTGTTCCCACGGCTGGCAGCTACACGTGTGCAGCGTCAGCATAATTGCATTTCACACGGTTGCGAAATATGTGTGTTGCGCAAGCTACCGAAATATGCTACCGGTGGGAAGTCAAGGCCAATGCCGCTCGCACTCAGACAGTAAGCGCACCCCTACGTAAGGTTGGCAGCGAGCGACGCTATAAGAGGGAGCAGAACCTGGACTTGCGGCAGTTGCTGTTGGGGCGTGAACATAACTTAGTGTAATTATTTACTTGTGTGAATTACTGTGGATATAATAAACTTGTAACGTTGTATAAAACTAGTGTTGTTTCTTTTGGGCAAGTTGGCCCTCCATTTTTTTTCGTGTACAGGACCTTCAGTCCTTTAACTGGCGCCCGAGCAGGGACCAGGAGTGAAAGTGTGAAACAATAAATTGAAATTGAAATTAAACTAAAAAGCCGATTAAAGGCTAGAGAAAAAATTTAACAAAATTTAAAAGCCAAGAATTAAGAAAAAAAAGCCAAGAGCTATAATTGAAGTGAAAAAGGATAAAAGCTAAGGACTTTTATTGAAGTAAAAAAGGACAAAAGCTAAGGACTTTTATTAAAGTGAAAAAGGATAAAAGCTAAGTGATATAACAACAGGAATACAATTTCCTTGTGATTGCGAAAATCAAAAAAGGCTACGAGGCCATTGCAGTGAAGACATATTACAAGCTCCTGAGAGGCCATACTATTATACGAAGCGCTGAAAGTCCGCATATGCAAATATTGGTGTTGTGAGTATAGAATTGTAAACAACTTCCTTTTCATTCCAGAAAAACTGTAAGATGGAGGAATTAAAATCGACCGTCACCAACCTCACAGGCGCTGTGAATGCAATCCTGGAGAAATTGAACTCGCTCGAAAGACGAGTTACTCACTTAGACACTGTTAGCGCATCAGCCGCATCGGCTGCTAGGTCAGGGGGAATAGATAGAGTAGAAGAGGTGCCTCTTCAGGCTCCAGCCACTGAGCTAGAGCTTAAAGAGATTAGTCGCCTTCCAGACTGTGTGAAGGAGCTTAGGGTTTTCGATGGCAATCCTGTCGAGTATGTATCCTGGATACATGCTGTGGAGGCCATTTTGTCGGACTTCAAGGTCGTCAAAGGTAAACCAATATTCAGGGCCATAATGCAACATGTTCGGCAAAAGGTACGCGGCACTGCCGATGCGGCACTGGTTTCCTATAATATTTTCGACAATAACTGGACAAAAATAAAGGAGTGCCTTTCGCTGCACTACGCTGACAAGCGTGATATTCGTACATTGGAACACCAGTTGCATCAGTTGCAACAAAGGGGGTCCAGGATCGACGAATTTTACGCTGCCGTCAACCACCAATTTTCTTTGATTATCAACAAAATCAAAACAGAGTCCTACACGGAGGAAACGGTGAGAGTGCTCATAGACACCTATCGAAACAGGGCACTCGACGTATTTATACGTGGATTAAATGGCGAACTATCAAAAATGCTTTTAATCCAAAGGCCAAAAACCCTACCAGAAGCTTATTCAGCATGTCTGGAAATTCAAAATGTAAATTTCCGCAACTTCTCTATTCACAGTTCTCAGGCAACCAATCAAGTGGTTGTCCCAATCAATAATGTTCCAAGACCAAATGTAACGTACGGTGGTAGGCCACCAATACCTCCAAGACCAACCTGGCGGCAACAGGATCGCCGTCCACAGTTCCAACCGCGGGAACGATTCTCCGGAAACGTGCGTGCCCAGCCATCTCTTCAATCTTCTGTACAATTCAAAAACCCGCCTGCGGAAAAAATGGACGTGGATGGATCTGTGCAGACACGCGCTGTTAACTATATGAATAGGCCGAATCCTTACAAAAGAGGAGCAAGGTCGGACAATCTCCCACGGAAGCACCAGAAACTATTCTACTCATCCACGGGCACAAATGAGGAAGAGTTAAAAGACAATGAAGAGGGGGATTTTCTCTCCGGGGGCCATCTAGCGTACCATACCTAGGATATACACTCCCGAACGGCCGCACTCTCAAATTCCTTGTAGATACGGGGGCAAATAAGAACTTTATAAGCGAAGCGGTCGCAACAGAGAGTGCTCCTGTAGAGGAAGTATTTAAAGTGCACTCAGCGGGGGGAACAGTGCCGGTAGAAAAGAAAGTGTCCCTAAACCTTTTTAAGGATGTTGGCCACAGGTCTAAAATAACCTTCTTTGTGCTTCCTGGACTAAAATCCTTTGACGGTATCATTGGGGATGATACCCTTAGGATGCTAGGAGCTGTTGTAGATAGGAAAAACAATTATTTAAAAATTAACGAATTTAAACTACCTTTAAGGGCCAGGATTTCAAATCAGGTCAACTATTCTGTAGGAAGTGGTGTTTCCACAGAAATAGAACAACGCGTAGGGAATATACTGCAAAAATATGCAGATCTCTTCGTGCCACTTAATGGTAGTGAATTAATAGATACCAGCGTTCGAGCTGAAATACGAACTAGTACTTCTGATCCTATCTACAGCAAAAGTTACCCTTATCCAGGCTGCATGAGGGATGAAGTGGATAGACAAATTAATGAACTCCTCGACGAGGGCATAATTAGGCCATCTAAGAGTCCTTATAACTCTCCAATATGGGTGGTCCCGAAAAAACCGAAACCAAACGGGGAAAAGCAGTACCGTATGGTTATTGATTACAAAAGGCTAAACGCTGTAACAATAGCTGATACCTACCCGATACCAGACATTAACGCAACTCTTAGTAGTTTGGGAAAAGCCAAATACTACACGACAATTGACTTAACGTCAGGATTCCACCAAATTCCTATGAAGCCCTCGGACATAACTAAGACGGCTTTTTCGACCATGAACGGCAAATACGAGTTTTTGAGGCTGCCATTTGGTCTTAAGAATGCGCCCGCAATCTTCCAGCGAATGATAGACGACGTGCTAAAACAATATATTGGTAAGATTTGCTACGTCTATATCGACGACATTATTGTTTTCGGTAAAGACGAAGAGGACCATCTACAGAATGTCGAAAAGATTTTCGCTAGATTACTTGAAGCAAATCTAAAAGTCAATTTGGAAAAAACGTGCTTCCTAGAAAGGGAGGTAGAATTTCTCGGGTACATCATTACGCCGGAGGGAGTGCGGGCGGATCCTAAGAAGGTAGAGGCTATAAAACGTATTTCTTCGCCTGAAAATTTAAAGGACTTAAAGAGCTTTCTAGGTATGACCTCTTATTACAGGAAATTTATCCGCGATTATGCCAAGGTAGCAAAGCCTCTTACAAATTTGACGCGGGGAGAAAACGCCCAAGTCAAAGCAAATGTTTCAAAGAAAGTCAGCATTCGATTAGATGCTGAGGCTTCACAGGCGTTTGGTGAACTTAAACAATTACTTATTTCTGCAGACGTCCTTGCATTCCCAGACTTTGATAAACCATTCAATTTAACAACTGATGCCTCAAATTTTGCAATCGGTGCAGTTCTGTCTCAAGGTGAAATAGGGAAAGATAAACCTATTGCATATATCTCTCGTTCCTTGAACAAAGCAGAGGAAAACTATGCCACGAACGAAAAGGAGATGCTAGCGATAGTATGGGCATTGGACAACCTCAGGTCATATCTGTATGGAGCAAAAAAGATAAAAATATATACCGACCATCAGCCATTGACATTTTCCTTAAGTTGCCGAAATTACAACGCTAAACTGAAGCGCTGGAAGGCCCGAATAGAGGAATACAATTGCGAAATTATCTACAAACCAGGTAAAACAAATGTAGTCGCCGACGCACTTTCCCGCTTGAAAACAGAAGTTAACGCACTCACCGATTCCATTGTAGCTCAACCACCATCAATATTGGAGGATAATCCTACGGGAACCACTGTGGATGAAGTGGGATCGGAAACTGACACTGCCACTGAATGCACTATGCATTCAGCCCAGCAGGATAATTCCGACCTCATACCACATGTGGAAGCCCCGATTAATGTCTTTAGGAACCAATTGATATTCAGGGAGGGCGATAACCCTCGATGCCTTGAAAAACCACATCAAGGCTACCGCAGGTTTTATATCTCATTCCCAGAACAGGATGGCGCTGCATTGACCACAATTCTAAAAGAATGCCTTAATCCAAATGTCATTAATGGCATAAAAATTCCAGAAAGATTTCTTACTCTGCTACAGGAAGTTTATATAGGAAACTTCCAAAAATATCGGGTACGGATAGCACAAAGAATTGCGGAGGATGTAACTGTCACGGATAGAGTGTTTAATATTATCGAGAATGAGCACAAAAGGGCTCATAGGAACCCTCGCGAAAACAGGCTGCAAATACTCGAGAAATATTATTTCCCTGCAATGGCTAGGCAAATAAGAGACTACGCTAAAAATTGTGACATCTGCAAATTGAGCAAGTATGATAGGCATCCATCTAAACCCTTCATCCAGCCCACCCCAATTCCAAGCTATCCTTGCGAAATCTTACACATCGACATTTTCGAGATTGATAAACAGAAATACCTCAGTGCAATCGACAAATTCTCGAAATTCACAAAATTATTTTCAATCAAAAATAAATCGTCAATTCATTTACGTAAAAAATTAACAAATCTCTTGCACTACTTTTCCGTTCCTAAGATACTGGTCATGGACAATGAAAGAGGATTTTTAACGCCGCTAGTCTTAAACTATATCCGTTCATTAGGCATAGAAATTTACCAAACCCCTACTCAGCATAGTGAGGCCAATGGTCAAGTTGAGCGTGTGCACTCTACTCTAATAGAAATATATCGCTGCATCGCAGATGAACTTAGTAGGCTCACACCAAAAGAGCGAGCTTCGATTGCAGTGGACCGCTACAATAATACTGTTCATTCCGTCACAAAGAGGAAACCGACAGATGTGTTTTTCAATAGATCAAGCAGGATTAACTATCAGGGGCTGGTAAACTTTAGGGAAGATACTTACGAAAATATAAAAGCACTATTGCAAAAAGAGCAGGACGTTAGGAATGCAAGAATTAACGCTCGTCGCACAGAACCACGCAATTTTAATTCCGGCAATAATCTGTTTATTGCAAACAGGCAAATAAAAGGCAAACATAAGCCTCTGTACAAACAAGAAACTGTTGGTGAAAACAGAAACGTAACCATTGTTACTGAGAGTGGAAAAAAATTCCATAAAAATGACATAAAAAACGTCTAAGATAACATTGGTCAGAAGATAAACTCATGCATAGACCCTTAGCCCCAGTGGTCTGGGTACACATTTTTGTATTTGATCAAGTCATGTTGGTTCAATTCCAGCTTACTCGGTGGTTCGAGTGACGACAGTCAAAGTGGTTCAATCCCACCAAAGGGCTATGGCTTTAATTGACGTGATGCTCCTCGTGCCATGAGTAGGCCATTTGCAATTATTAACGCTTATGACTAAAAGGGATCAACACGAGCCTTCCAATGTCATCTGAGTTAATGTCTATATTCCGATGCAAAGCGAAAATAAATGCAAAATGCAAAGCTCTATATGAAAAACTGCATAAGACAAGATAAATGCAAAATTGCACAAGCAACGATATTTTGATTACAAAAAATATATTAAACAAATATTAAAATACAAATAAGAAAAAATTTAAAAAAAAAAAAAAAAAAAAAAAAAAAAAAAAAAAAAAAAAAAAGGGAAAGCACTCCCAAGAAGAAAAGAAAAATTACTAACAGCAATTAACATTACTAATACTAACAACTTAACAAATTACTAACAAGAAAAAAACATATAAAAAGAACAATTACTAACATTATGCTAATAAACACTTCCACTTCTGGGTCCCAATGAATCCTTCTCATTTTCCTTTATTCCTTGCAACGCCCCAACCAACTCAATTAGATTAATAATATATGTAGATTAATTTAGAACAATAAGAATTGTATATCCTGTAAGCAAGCCACTACTCACATCACTGGAAAATAATAATTGTGTAATTGTAAAATAAGGCAATTTAACATGTCAATAGATAAAACAGTGTCCTTTGGACCAATTGAAAAATATGCCTACATAGAAAGATCAAAAATTGTAATATCAAAATATGCTTAGGTTAATTAATTTAAGTATACACAATATATAATTAGTATTAATTTATTTCATATATGGGGGTAATACATAACATTAAGCAAATCTAAAATGAATTTAACACCCACAGCATCAGCCTTTGCGCAGCCGCGCAAACCTATGACCTATTCAAAATCGACTCGCCTCTTGTGACCATCCGGGACGGATATGGCTGGGTTATCGATGGACATTTTAAGCTGATACATACCATTGACTTAGCGAGCTTCGACAAAATCGTTAACAGACTAGAGGAGGCCATCATCAACCTCGACTTCAGCAGATCCGACACAACCATTGACGTCCTGAACTACCAGATAGAGAAAATAAGATCCTATTTGCGTGAATTAAAAGGCCCCGAAGTAATAAGGACGAAACGTTCGATTAATTGGATTGGCTCTGCCTGGAAATGGATTGCTGGCACTCCCGATGCAACAGACTGGGATGACCTTCTTCAAAAACAAGATATTCTTATGAGCAATAACGAACAACAGTATCAGGTAAATTCAGAAATCTTCAAAACAACTCATGAACTGTTGCAGGTGATCAACGGAATTGTTGCCATCACAAACGATGTCCAAGATCGCAGCCGACTAGAGCAAATTTCGCAGGAAATCCAGAATAAAATCACCATCCTTAAAGAAGACGTCTATGAGCTAGTTCGTGCGTGTCAAATGGCTAAAGCTGGCGTCGTGAACAGTAATCTCTTGAGCAAGGAGGAAATTAATCGACTTATCAGCGAGATAGAAGTACTACCATACAGCAACGTCATCGAAGCTATAGAATATAGTAGGCCATCGATCTACACCAATGGATCTCTTCTTCTGTATGTGCTGTCCATGCCCAAGGTTATGCACACCAGATATAACCACCTGATTGCTCGAGCTGTTCAACAGGAGGGACATCGTGTGGAACTAAACTACACAACTATGTTGGCGAACAAAGATCAGACCTATGGCATTAAGGGTAATTGCCTACACCTTACGGCAGCGATGGTTTGCGGACAAGAATCCCTCGACCTACTAGCAGAAGATGGCTGTTTGCCTCGTCTTATCAAAGGAGGAGAAACAAGCTGTCGATACCTTACATTTAACGAGTCAGCTATAGAAGTGATCAAGGAGGATACCATCTACCTAAATAACTTCAACGGGAGCATTGGCTCAGGTAACACCACTAATCAATTCTTAGGCTCTTTTATCCTTCAGATGAACAACGAGTCGGTAAACATCAACAACCATACTTACTGGAGTACTAGTAGCTCAGAAGTGCAGTTGCTACCACCCGTTCTTACCAATGTGAGGAATAAATCCTTGCAGTGAATCTCAACCTTGTCCACGGAATGACGTCAAACAACATCAAACTCTTAACCTACCTTAAGAAAAAAACCGACTGGTCCATTGTTTCTGAAATCATGGGATTTGTCCTTTTGGCGATGGTTGTGTGGATCATATGGAAGAAGATGACAGCAGGAATGAAAATCCCCGAGCTTAAGATATCATTGCTGAACAGAAGCCTCCGTGGCCAACAACACGGGGAAACTCCTCGAGCACCTAATCTGCGGGACGCAGATCTTTGAAGGGGGAGGAGTTAACGCGGCCAGCTACTGCCCACTTCCGCTGTTCCCACGGCTGGCAGCTAACACGTGTGCAGCGTCAGCATAATTGCATTTCACACGGTTGCGAAATATGTGTGTTGCGCAAGCTACCGAAATATGCTACCGGTGGGAAGTCAAGGCCAATGCCGCTCGCACTCAGACAGTAAGCGCACCCCTACGTAAGGTTGGCAGCGAGCGACGCTATAAGAGGGAGCAGAACCTGGACTTGCGGCAGTTGCTGTTGGGGCGTGAACATAACTTAGTGTAATTATTTACTTGTGTGAATTACTGTGGATATAATAAACTTGTAACGTTGTATAAAACTAGTGTTGTTTCTTTTGGGCAAGTTGGCCCTCCATTTTTTTTCGTGTACAGGACCTTCAGTCCTTTAACTTATATATATGTATGCACTTTCTGGACTATTCGGTACAATTTTCGTATTAGATAGTTCGGAACCATTTCAAGGCCTTTCAGTAGTCCGGAACTGATACACCACTGGAACTACTACAGCTACAACTACTACTTCTACTACTATTAATACTACTATTGCTACTACTAATTTCCACTACCACAAATTACTGCTACTGCTTTTACTAATGACACTACTAAGAACTTCTACTATTTGTACTAATTTATGTTAATATTTCTACTAATTGCTACTACTTTTTTAATAATTTCTATTACTATTTCGACTAATGCTAATACTTATTACTTTTTCTATTTTTACTAATTTCTACTACTATTTTTATTAGTGATCCTACTAAAACTATAACTGATAGTAAGTTTTTTTTTCCTAATTTATGCTACTTATTCTACTAATTCTACTACTAATTCCTACTTCTGTTTTCAGTTATACTACTACTAATTACTGATGCCATATTTACTAATTTTTGCTACTATTTTCACTAATGGTACTTCGAAAAAAATGGATATGGTACTTATTGAAGGTATAGCCTAGTGATAACAAACAAAAAACTGACTAACTGATCAATCTATTAGCGATTAGTTTTACTAAATGAAAGGATTCGATTATTAGCATTAGGAAAAAATGCAATGAAAATTAAAATTGTGGAAGCTTATATTAAGTTATGAGTGCCTTAAATTGTTGAAACCGATTTAAATGAATTCAATTGTTTTTGCACTTTTCGTTCAATATTTGTGTTAATAAAAGTTAATACCAAGAACGATAGAAACTTGATAGCGACAACTTTGGCAGCTTACACGTCACAGCGGTCGCTGCGACAGGAATAGCGAGCATAAAAGTAGGGTGATAACTGCACTTTGACATTTTATTTTCACCGCAACTGCTACAATACTAAGCTCGGTACTTCACATTTATTATTAGGGGTATAACATTTTGTAAAAAATCACTCAAAACTCAGACAAAACAACTTTTTAAAAAGCCATTAATGACGTCAATCCTTCAAACGAGGCAAGTACTAAGGTAACGGAAAGGCTTTTGTCGTCACCTTCGTTTCTCTGCATCGTGGGTTAATACCAACTTTACTGCCGTATGAACTGTGATTTCTCACGTAGTTTTAAATGAAAAAATGCTATTGAAAAGGTGTGAAAAAATGTTGCCATTCAGAACCCTATGGTCCGCTGGTTCTGAATGGCAACATTAAAAAAAATAAAATGTAATACTACATCAAATGAACATTCTGGCAGATTTTCAACTGAAATTGTGAATGTAGCAAATAGTTACAATTACCGCTTTTAATTAATTTGTAATACCTTTTACGTTTTCTGTCCAATTTTAGCGTTTTTATGCTTCACATTTTTGTAAAGAAATTCAGTTTCAACAAGACATTTTTAATATTTTTTTTTACAAAGCTTATTCACTAAAAATAGTGAATAAAAATTGACAATTTTCGAAAAATCTCGAAAATGTCCTTATTTTTGCATTTAGACGTCAGTTATTCAAGAAGTGCCATTCCGATTAACACAAAGGCTGTATCGACGTAAGGATGTTAAGTACACCTTTAAAATGATATCCATAAGAAGTTGAGTTTTTTTTTGCCTTTGGTATTGTGGAGTTTTTTTTTGGCAATAACAGCCAATGAACCTCGGTAAAAGGGGTTTTGTCTATATCTCAAAAACGCTTCTTTGGAAAAATAAATGAAACACATTTTGGGGTTCAGCGACCCAAAGTTAGTCAAAATAATACTTTTTCACGGATGTACCATTAATTTGTAAACTAGTGTAAAGGCAGATGACTTATGGTGCGCATACAAATAGCAAATAACCTGTTTTTATCGGTGTCTGTTTGTGTATCTATGTACATACACCCATGTAATATATTCCTGCTTAGAAGCGCCTTTTAGTAGTGCCATTAGAATGCCAATATTTTATTTATTTTTGTTACTACCCGCGAATTGCAAATGCAATTTGTTGCTACATGGAAAAACTAATAGCAGAAATAATAATAATAAAGCTAAGGAAAGGGCGAAAATTTGGTAATTAATGAAAAACGGAAAAAGCAAAACATCAACAAGAAATTCGCCATGAATATGCGAAAAGCGCTAATGAATTTTTGGATTGGTTTTCTTCGTTTGTTTTCTTACATTTATCTTAAAGTTAGCATACCTTTTTCTTGATTCAATTAATTTTTGTTGTTCATTTAATTTTCTAAAATTTATTCGGTTGCATTTATTTTTAGAACGAATTTTCTACGCTGAAATTAAATCAATGGTTACGGGCAGAATTTACATTTTAACTTAGGAATCAGAATGCATATAAAATATGTTAATATACGGATTTATATGTATACGTAGTGTTGAACTAGAAAATATTACCAAATAGTTTTTGCTAAACCAACATAAAATAATTCATTAAAGCGAAAAATATGTAGAGAAACATTAAAATCAATTCTCATAGGAAGGTATGAACATTCAACAGATCCAGAGATGACATCAAATACAAAACACATTGATAAAAGAGTACTCCTCGGATTTCAGCCCATAAGGTTGATTAATAGACAGCTAGAATGGTAAGATGGAGAGCCTCAATAAATCATAGCGAGCGATAAGAAAACCGTAGAGAAATCCTTTAATATAAGTGCAATATAAAGGTCTACAAATAAATTCAGCATATTCCAGATTAGAGCGAGCAAGAGACTTATACAAGAAAGTTCAAGGATCGGATAATAGAGAAAAATTACGACTAATAAATGCCAACATTACAAGCGATTTAGAAATAATAAAATTCAACTACTCACTTAAGGCTGAACTTGGCATCAAAGTAGACATCCAAGTCCTTAAATTCACAATTCGATTTCAGGGCCACATTTGAAATATATTTTGAGGGAAGTAGGAGCCAATCACAACTACGGGTACTTAGCATAGGAAGTATAGTGACACTCACTAATGGCGTTTTATTTCCTCGATATAATGTTGCCCTGTTTCTTTTTCGCGCCGTTTTTTAAAGTTTCATGTTCATTTTTCAAAAAGTTGGCCTTTGACCAAGCAAACGTGTAACATTTTCTACTAATAAAGCTATTTTGTAGGACATCAGGTAACTTTATATAAATATTACAATAATAAAACAAGCAGGGAAGAGAAAAGAAAACGCTATAATATTAAGGAATAGACAATAACGCATTCAGCAATAGTATAAGTTTTCGAGCCCAGCCTGGAGAGTTAGTAAATTTTGTTATTATCTAATTTCCTAAAAAATCTTCAAGTCATCAGAAGGAAATTACGCTTAGAGAAACAAGAGGAAATATTATTGATATAGAGCACGAATAATAAAGAACCTAAGCCCTCACCATGAGGGACACAAAAGCTACGAAAGGGAGGGATAACACATATAGGAAAATAATTTTAAATTTGACCATCGGACTTTGCTTTATTTATTTGGTAATTTTTGTTTACGAGGGGAACGAAAGGGAGGTGTGAACGGTTATTATATTAGTAATATTTATTTATTTACTTTTATGATTTTTCTGAAAATTTTAGCGCTTATAATCTGTGTACATATAGCAATTCTGCTTATCTAAATACCTCAAAATAATTATTATTGCTAACTGGTTACGACGCAGTATATTTAGGTAATTTTGAATTAACCAAATTAGCAAAAATATAGTACACAGGATTCACTTACCACAATTTTTTCGGTCTAATAAGTGTTCATTCGGTTCGATGCCATTTAATTTAACATATTTTTGTTAATAGGTTTTGTACAACTAATTGATCCACTTTTGCCATTGTTTGAAATGTCGATTTATATAGGCAAGTTTATTTATTTATTTGGTATTAATAATCTAAAATATAATTACATTTCATACAGGTTACAAAGTGTTATATATAAAGAGTACAAACAAAACAATTAATAAATTGAGTGAAGGTGAGAAAGAATTGTAAATAAAAAAACACAAAGTAAGTAATTAATTCATTGAGTAAAGATTTAAAACGGATTTCCGGATAGGAGAAGTTTAGAACAGAAAAACTTGAAAATAAGTTGAATTCCTTTAGAGCCCTGTAAATAGGAGCATTGGATGCGTAATCAGTTCTAACCATATCCAAAGAGAAAAATCACGACAGTCGGTTCTACGGTACCGGAACGACCCGCCAAGGACTGTCACTTCAGCATCATTCCCCAAAATTTTATGGGAAATGTTTTATGCTGTTACAATAACAACAACAGAAAAAGGATATTTATTTCTTAAGCATCTTTGTAGCACTGCGAAATCGATGTGCCCAAACAAATATGGACCGTCTATAACACCACGTACTCAGTGGTGGGCGAAGGTAAGGGAGAGAAAAGTTAATCTACAATCCAATGATCGAGAGTTTTTTTCTGATAGTCAGGCCACTAGTAAGGCCTTAGGATCTCTCACGATGAGGACAAAACTTGTCGGCGAGTACCTGGTTTCTTTCTCAGCCGCCTTGGAATACCTTGACATTGGACTAATTTGGATAATATGATTGCCGGGCCATAGTGGCATTGCAGGAAATATCATGACTGATGAGCCCGCTCGGCGGCGTACCCTGGAAGTCATTATTCCATGCAGGGAGATGGTAGGGGCTCCTTTGGGTGCCTACGGATATCTCTTGGATAGATGGGCTCTCTGTCAACTCAGCGAGCGCTGGGCAACTACTACGACTTTCAGCAATACAAGGACGCTCTGGCCGAGGGTAGACCGTGGAGGTTCGCTAACAAAGCTGCAACTATCGATCCTCGTAGGAGTTCTGACTGGACATTGTCCGATAGGTGTTCATGCGGTTAGGCTGAATATAGTCTATGCTTCTTTTTGCCGCAGCTGTATGTAGGATGATGAGGTGGAATTATCTTTTCATTTCCTGCCCAGACGCCCTGCCTCTTCGAGACTGAGGTTCAGGTGCCTAGGCTTTTGCACCTCAGAATAGCTCTCTGGGGTGGAAATTGGTAATTTGTGGTAGGTATCTGCGAGGCATCTGCGAGGACTACCACATTCACCTAAACTAACCTAAGTAGACATATACTACGATAGAAGGGAAAAGTGTGAACGAAATTCAGAGAAAAAAGAGCGTAATGAATACACTTTTTTAATTCGTTCAACTCTATTGATTTGGTATGCATAACACGGACTCCAAATTACAACTGCATAGTCCAACTTGGAGCATACCAGAGCGGTATGAGCAACTTCAGTGTGTAAGGATTAGAAAAACCTGAACTGAAACGCCCGATAACAGCTAGTATATATATGATTTAGATATCGTGCACTTTGAATGGCTTTTTAATGAAAACCTATAGTCAAATTCCACACACAAATCCGTAATTTCAGTACTGAGAACCATCAATATGGTAGGATGTTACGATAGGGGAGCATGATTTTGAAAATGTAACATGATGACACTTTTTGATGTTTAATTTTAGTTTATTTTTGCTACACCACAACGACAAAATACGGTAGAGTACATCTTCAGATCATCAGCATACAAAAGATACTGAACAAACTTAAAGCAGCTCGGTATGTTATTTATGAAAATTACAAAAAGAAGAGGGCCTAAAATACTGCCTTGTGGAACTCCAGATGGTGCAGTAGAAGGATGGGAGCATACACCGTCGATTACAACAACAAAACTTCGGCGAAAGATATACGATTTCATCCACTTCAAAAAGGTTGATTGGAATCCTAGACTAAGTAACTTTGAAAGTAAAACAGAATGATTACACTGCGAAACAAAAATTAAAAAAAAAAACCTGCGGTCATGATTTTGTTAATAGTTTTTATTAACATTAGTAGCAGGCTTACGAACTGTGTTTTTACTTTTTTTGGATTGGCTCTAGTTCTTGAGATAAACGAAACTTAAGAAATTAATGAAAAAAAATTATATGACCCAGTTCCAGTTGTATTACTTTAATTATTCCTCAATAAGTTTTGTTATATAAATTATTAAAACAAGTAGTTCGTTGGTTTAAATATTTTATTTTCCTTGCAAGAGAGCAAGGGCAGCCGGTTAAGTCGGGTGAGTTAATACAACTAAACATTAATTCGACGACTTCGTCTAAAGAACTGAAAACTCTAACAGTCCCTGCCAGGCGCTGAAGATGGTGAATTTTTTATTGGGCCAACAAAGTGGGTATACTAAATATCCCTGTTTTATATGTTTATGGGACAGTCGTGCAAGAAATGAACATTGGATTAGAAAGGACTGGCCAGTGAGAGAAAATGTGGAGGTAGGAACAGCAAATGTGGTTCATGACCAACTGATAAGCCGAGAAAAAATCATTCTTCCACCACTTCACATCAAGCTTGGGCTAATGAAACAGTTCATCAAAGCCCCTGATAAGACAGGTGACTGTTTCGAATATGTGTGCGAAAAATGTCCAGTCCTTAGTATGGAAAAATTAAAAGCAGGAGTCTTCGATGGTCCTTAAATTCGTACCCTTCTAAAATACATCGAATTCTTAAACCATATGTCACAAATTGAATCTGAAGCCTGACTAAGCTTTGTTAATTTTTTACAATTTTTTGGGAAATCATAAATCACCAGACTATACAAAACTAGTTGCTGATATGCTTCTCAATTTTCGCAAACTAGGAGCTTAAGTAAGCATTAAATTACATTATTTACATAGTCATTTGGACAAATTCCCGGACAACCTAGGCGATTACAGTGTGGAGCAAGGTGAACGGTTCTACCAGGACATAAAATTAATGGAAGAAAGATATCAAGGTCGATGGGACGACCACATGATGACAGACTACTGCTGGAACTTAATACGGGGATGTCCTGAGCAACGACATCATAGGAGGTCCTACAGAAAAAGTTTTTTGTAATTTTTTTTTAAATTAATTAATGAAAGGAATATATTTTTTTTATTTTTGTATTATTTTTATTCAGGCGCGCAATAAAAATATAATTTAAATTCATATTGGTATTTTTAATTAGGTTTTTTTCGTGAAATATTTAAAAGTCTTTATCTGAAAAACTAGAGCCAATTCAACAAAACTGATATTATTTTCGTAACCAGCGCCCCCAAATTACCCTAAATCAACTTAAAAATCTGCGACCGCAAAATTTTGTTCCGCAGTGTTATACTTGTCTAAAGCTTTCGGAAAATCTGTGTAGGCGAAAAGCCGATATGCAGTATTCCGTAAATATTGCTAAGTTAGAAACGGTAGACCTACCTGCATTGAAACTGTGCTGGTTTGGAGAGATTAAGGATTAATTGAAAAGTAAACCTTTTGTTTAACTATGAGTTCGAATAATTTAGATATAGTTCATAATTTTGAGTTCTATCAAAAATTATTCTAAAGATTTAAAAAATCTCTATCGAATTAAAAATTATAAAATGGTCAGAATTTTGCAAGATACATACAATCAAATTCCAATAAGGAATTTGGTTACAATGTTCATAATTTTCGCAAATATATTGTAAATGCTTCATGTGCATGTGCTTACTTACTTCTCCAGAGAATATACGAGAAGCTTGCAAATTTCTAAAACTTTACTTACGTAATACTTAAATGTCTCTTTAGGCATAAAATGTGAACTTCTCTACGTAAAGAATATAAAATAAAAAGCATTGGAAAAATAAAATGCCTCTAAGTGTTTTCGGACGAAAGACGAAAGCTATATTTGGATTCAAGAAATAATTTTATACCAGAGTAAGGCGGATTACTGTTGATATTTTTCCCATAAGTATTAAAAGTGACAAGCTTCTTTGATATTTCAAAATTTTAAGCATTCGTACATTTCTAAAGGTAATATTTATTATTCGTGAAGAGTTTATTTTACTTTTCTATAAGCCTCCTATAAGAGCAAGTTTATTACTGATTTTGATTTAGTGGCTGATTCTTACGAAGTTATTTACACCGTTTTTTCATCAATCATCTAATTTTACTTATTGGTTTACAATTTTTCAGTATGAAATAAATTAATAAAGCGAGTTTTCTTTCTCATGAAAAGTGTGGCTTTTATTCAGTGAAAGGGATTATTATTGTTGTATGTTTTTTTTATTGATTAGAAATTTTTCAATTGCTTTATTATGAATATTTCTTCTACTTACTTTCACTGCGACTGTTGGAGGTTTCTGCAATTTATCAAGGTTAATCATTATTTGACAGGCAATAAACCATCTTAATTACGGTCCAAAAAGCACAGTGGGATTTTCGCTAAAATTATGAAAAAGGACAGCTAAAGCAGCAAGTTGAAAATTATAGATGAGTGTCACCAATCAGACTGACTGAGTGAAAGCGAAGAGAGAGCTCGAGTCATTATAAAACCGTAGAAGCAACAGGCAACACACACACTCACACCACCCAAAAAAAATCGAAAATAGTTAAGAAAAAAAGGTTGCAGAAATTAACTTAACAGAATGTAGAAATTTTACAAAGCTATCCTAATCAATCCATTTTTAATACTTTGAAGTAAATGTCGTTAGGAAGTAAAAAAAAAGAAGAACAGGCACAAAATAAGATTAAATGAAGAATTTGTTGCAAAATATAGGCGCACCAACAAACACATTCTCATGTTAAAAAATAATTCCAAATATACAACCTTTATTTCAAATCGAAATGGTTGAAGTGTACAAAAATTGTTGTGGAAATGAATGAGCTGATAAAAAAGATATCTGACAAGAATTTGCTTGTAGGCGGAAATTTCCAACATATAAATTTACAATATATTTATGTATGCACATTAGGGTTATGACTTCTTCATTTTTGGAATACTCTGTTAGGTAATGATTGACTCTTGTCAAAGTCATTTTTATTCGTCAAATCGTAAAAAATAGAGGACGACTGAACTTCGGCTTCGGCTTCGGCTTCGACCCTGTATGTCCACTATATTTCTATTCGGTTTTGGTTAAACCGAACTTAGGCCTAAAATTTATTACAAATAGTAACAAATTTTTAAAAATTTTCATAACCAGGTTATTTGCTAGAGTTATACCTAATGTAAAAGTTGTGTACTATAAAGTAAACCAGTCTTCGAGATATTTTACAATTTCCTTTTTATGAACCGAAATAAACTAAATTTTCAATATCTTGACTTTAATTAACAGCCTCTTTAGTTTACTTTTGGCGTACCAAATCAAAAGCCTTTCAAGAAAAATTTTTTTTTAAGCAATGTTTATTATTTTAGACTCTGAAAATGTTCGGTTCAGTTCGCCCCGAAAAATCGATGTTCAGTCGATATCTTGGATTTCGCTTATTGGTTAACATCTGTACCTCTTAATGTGCCGAGTTCAGGAATGAATATCGAGTGAACTGCGAAATTATTACAAAGGTGTCGTATGATTTGTAAAAGTGACGGAAATTAAAGTAGGTTCATTAAACTAAATTATATAATAATATAAATATATTTTTTTTTAAATAACCGAAATGGGTAAAAATGGAAGTGTGTACCATTTATATTTTGGTAGGAGGATTTTATAAATATTCGCACAGAAAAACAAATGGCATTTAAATTGTATGAAAAAAGTAAAAAAAAATAAAATAGTAATAATTTCATTCTATGATAACAGTTGAGGGATGGAACTAGGTGAAATTTTACTTATTGAAACCAACAGCTCTCCATCCTTCTTGTGCTTTTCAGATTTCCTCTCTCAGATTTGTGGGTAAATAAACGTTAGAAACTTTTAACTCTACTAAAATTATGGTAAACCTCCGTGTGTCTGCCATGAAAAAACTTCTCACAAAACAACATTCGCCGTTCGGAGCCGGCGTTAAACTTTATCCTCAATTTACCTTACAATATCAAGACGTACACCACCAATTGTAGGGGAAGTTCGGCCAAAATCGCTTAAGCGGTTATAGTGCCAATTAAGTAAGTAAGTAAGATTATAAAAGTGAAAGTTTGTGAGTGACTGTTTGAATATATTTATTACCTTTTCACGCCAAAACTGCTAGATACATTTGCATAAAGTTTCGCAAATGTTTGGAATAAAACATAAGGTATTTTTTCAAAGTTAAGTTAGATAAAATTAGTAAATTAAATCAAATATTTCAATATTACGACCCTACAGATTTCAGTAAATTGAGTTGCCATTTATTTAAAGGGTTAAATTCAATTCAATTATTGAGTGAAATTAAAAAAGTATTGTAATTTGGGTGTCAAACAAAAGAGGTTTAATTTAACTTAAATGAGATTTTACATTTTAGGCTTACCTTCAAAATAAGCAGCCACCTGTTAGCAAAGTTAAGTAGTATCATGCTAATAAGCTAACTATTGCAATATGGGTGACAATCGAAAAAGTGTTGAGAAATTTATATTTTGAAAATTTTGAAAGGAGTTGAGTTGAATTAAAATGTGAGTAAAATGATTAATCTAATTAAATTTTTAAGGTAATAGAAATATAACAGTACTAGTGTAAAACGACAGGCTGCATGCAAAACCGCTTTTGAGGGGGGCTGCTACATTTTTAAAAACGTTGTGGTTCTGGTGTCAAACGTAAGGAGCTTAAGAAAGCTTAAATTGAAAAATGTTTTGGGAAAGGTTTCCACCTGTCTGAAAATTTAAATTCTATTAAATTTTTTAGAAAAATCAGATACTGCATTAGAGGTGTGAGCCGATAAAGGGTCAATATGGCTTACATGGTGGAATGGAAATCCTGGAGCAATAAGAAGCTAACTGCAGGTAGTCTGGACAATTTTACAAACATTTATTTACGCCTAAATGAAATAAGGATGGGTCTGGAGGTGAACGAGGGAAAAACTAAGTACCTTGCCAACAAGTGCTATGTTAGGCTGAGTAGACAATTGCGCAGTGAAGCCCTCTCCCGACGAACCAAAACCACACTCTAGAAGTCTTTCATCATGCCCGTGCTGTTTTAAGGCGTTGAAGCATGGACACTGGCTGTATCGGATGAGACGGCACTTTTAGTGTTCGAGAGAAAGATGCTCCGAAAGATTTATGGACCTCTACATCTTTGCGACGGCGAATGTCGCAGACGATAGAACGATAAGCTGTATGAGCTTTACCGCGACATAGACATAGTCAAGCGAGTTAAAATACAGCGCTACGTTGTCTGGGACAAGTCGTGCGAATGGACGAAAATGCTCCAGCCCTGAAAGTATTCAACGCGGTACCAGCTGGTGGCTTCCAGTTAGCTGGAAAAAGGAGTGACTGGCGCAATAGGTTGAACTCGGCCAAAATGTCGTAAGAAGTTATAGCGCCAATTAAGTAAGTAAGAAATCACGATATCTTCCGTATATATTTAAACCAAATTATTTTAAAAGCAGTTTATCGTTCGAAAATTAAAGAAATATTTTCTGTTTATGTACTTCAATCAAGGTATATTTTCGCACCGAAATGTCAGCTTTAAAAATAGAGATAAATTCTTCCTCGTACTGCCATCAACATTCTCCGTGTTCTAAAACATATTATTTCAAATTCAGCAAAATCCTGTAGCATTTCGTATATTGGATTGCTATCATTTTAATACATTGTGCATTTCTGACAATAAATTTGCAGACCACGTTCTAGCGAATGATAAAAAAAAATTCCTCATCCACATGGCGATTATGAAGCAGTGATAGTTTGAGGAAATAAAAAAATTAATACAAAGAATTTAAAAACTTAAGAAAATGTACTACATTTGGAGAAATGTTTTATTTTATTTTATGTTCCATTCGAAAAGCATTACTTTAAGCCGACTGCCGTGCGAGGGGAGCTGCTCGTTAAATCTATTAATTAATAAGCAAACGAGGAACAGCGCCACCTGTTATTCAATAGTGAAAATAAAATAACACAATTATTTACCGGCATCTGATGTACTGAGTCTTTTTTTCGGTTTGCCAATTTTTATAAGATATACACACATACATATGTTTAGGTGTATTTTGAAAACTGATAGTTGAGTATTACTTTTTTAGAAGAAGCTAAGAAATACTTATCATCACCAAACTAAACGAAATTTTTGATTAAAATAAAACCAAATTATTAGAGCGGTGTAGAGCGTTTTCTTAAATAAAAAAGAAATAATTGTTTTTTAAGTTCACCTTAAAATGTTCGATTCTTCTATTCAAATTGTTCCATTATTTAGAAGGCTTAGATTCCGAAAACATTTTGCATCACCTCTGCTGTACGAAATGAAAGTATCACCATCAAAAATGAACTTAAAGGATCTTTTGTGTTTTAAACATATTCGGCTCTTCTAAACTAAAGAAAACTCTGAAAACGTGATAGCCCTAATTTGCATATTTGTTTGACGGTATTTTGTGTAATGAATATCCTTTGGCAACGGAAGCTCATTATCCTGCATTATTAAAAAGCCAAAGGAAAAAATGTTGTAAAATAGAAACGTTGCAGTGGCAAAAGCAGTTCAAATGAACCACAACGAATGTGGAGAAGCTGACAAAACAAATCGATGGTAGGAGTCAAAGCAAATGAGTTGAATTGTAAAAAATAAAATTAAAGGAAAACGAAATGTTTTATAAAGCGCGGTCAAAAAAAGATTTGATTTCCACGAAAAACAGAATTATAAACTTGTAGAAAAAGAGCAAAAAACAATACTAGGCCAACCTTCAGAATCGCATAGTAACATATGTACTAAATTGTAGATATGTAGAATTTACAACCGCAAACGTTGACTTACCGTAATAGTATTTAGAAAAAAATGCAAAGCATATTTTTAGCTTTTTTATTTCTTGTGTGTTAGCCAAGGTCTTCTATTTTTATATTTAAGTTGGGGTTGATTGTAATGCTAACCGAGTGAATCGTCGTGAGTCGATTAGTGAATGGATCGCAATTTTGGTAGAGCTCGTATGTGTAGAATTAGCAGTCAAAACAGATTGATTCCTATACAATTAACCCTTGAAATTATCACGAAAAATATTATATGCTGTCTTCTATGTCAGATTGAAAATTTCGCGCAATTTTTAAACTCTCAGTACAGTAACTGACAGTACATATATATGTTTGCATATTTACTGAGTACTTATGTAAACTAGCGACCTAAAGGTCTGATTATGAACACTTTGCACAACTTTTGAAAACTTAAGGCTTAAGGGAAAAAATGCAGAGTTTATCAGCAGTGCTACCTACCACAATCCACAATACATTTACATTTCAAAACAATGGCTTTAAAATAACTCTGTCTGAAAAAATGCAGACAGTCTAAAAAATTTACCAATTTAAAAAGTAGTTGCTTTGAAACAAATGCGTGTTAAATTAATTATGTTGATCTATTTTGAACCAAGTATATATGTATGTAGCAATGTTTATTATTTACATATTTTCAGTAGTAAAATATATTTTCAATAAATTATAGGTATATCTTTATAAAAATTATTATTTTGTAGATAAATACTTGCTACATTTATTAAGTTTAAAGCATGCGGAGATATAGCTGGCCGAAATGCATGTTTTTTTTTGTTTGAATTATTAATTTTAAAAGTTTTTTTTAAATGTTCGTATTTTTTTTTCAAATTTTTATTTAAGTTATGTATATTATCATAATGAGAAGTAATTAAAAAAATTCTAAAACAGAATATTAAAAAAAGTTTTATTCTATCAATCACTATAAATTTTATGTCATTAAAAGCGCATTGATTGTCTTTCGAACAAGATACGCAATGATTGCACCTAACAGTTAAGCAATACAAAATTGTTAATGAATGTGATACCCAGAAAAAAATACAAAATTATCGTCATCTCAAAATCCTACAGATACAAAAATTGAGCGCGAAAGATACTACCAACCCCTACACCTGATTTTTATTTTTTTAATTTTTTGCCTATAAATCACTGTAATTGAACAACAAATCGCTACTCACAATTCTTTCGAGAATTGATGATCGAAATAGTGGTGTAATAATTTTTATGTTTTGTTCTGTATAATTATGAATTAAATTGTATTTTTTTTATACGTTACGTTTAACGGACACGTTTGATAGTAGTTGGTAATAATGGTAAAAAAAGCAGTTTGGAAAAAGAGATTGCCCATAGTTGGAAATAAAAAAACATTTTATTGCAGTTGGAAAAAAAATAGTTTTGATCTTCTTTCTGTCAAACATATTTAAAAGTAGTTGAAATTAAATGGACAGTGACATAATAGGCTTGTTTCTTAAATATCGCCAAGTAAAAAAAAAAGAATTTCAACCACTTATAGTTGGTAAAAAATGTGCTTTTTAAATAGCTTTTAAAGTACTCTATTTCCGATAGGGTATTTACATGAAAGTTGCTTGTCTCTCACATGTATTGGTGTTTTCACGTGTATCACATTTCATTGCACAAAAATATGAAAGCAGTTAATCTTATTGAAACTGGCAGGATACTGAGATTGATGAATATCTCGTAATTTTGGTAGTATGCATAAAATATAAATAATTAAAAGTGATCAAAAATAATAAAAAAAAACACCTAAACAATTGGAAAAGTAATCGCGTTAGGTTTTTTGATTGTTGCAGGTTGTTTTCTTCCAATAGTTGTAAATTGTGATAATTTTTTGATTATTTTGAATGGTAACCGGTCGTTGCTTAAGAAAAAGTATCTACAAGTAATGGTAATTCATCATTAAATGGATTCTTAAAAAAAAAAATTATTAGATCGGTATCCATTAATAATAGTTCTGTAACAGTTCTGATTTTAGAACACCATCGTCAGAATTCCATTAAGTAAGCATCAAACCTCACGCTAAACCTTCACAGCGACTCAGCAGCTTTCAGTGATCCTTTGTTCTGTATCCAACGCTCCATACAGCAGTGCAGCAGTACAGTGAGTGTATAGCCTTTGTGCGCTTCATCCGGGTCGTCATGGGTTCAAATCCTGGCCGGGGCAAGTAACATCAAAAAAAAAAAATAGCGGTCGCCCTTCTTGTATAAAAAAAAATAATCCTTGTCTGCTAATAAAACATAAAATAATTTGAAATTAAAAAATATTTATATTATTTTGTTTCTTAACTAGACCTATTTATATATGTATGTATGTACATACAATTTTATTGACATTGCTTCGACGCTTTCAGTTTCGTTATCATCTCACGATAGCGAATACCATTCACAGTAACTGTCTGACCGGCCTCATTTTGAAAGAAACACGGCCCGATGATGCCGCCAGTCCATAAACCGCACCAACCAATCACTCTTTGTGGGTGCATTGGTTTTTCGACAATCACTCTTGGATTATCATTTGCCCAAAAGTGGCAATTCTACTTATTGACGAATCCACTGAAGTGAAATGTGGTGAAATTTGAACGCCTATTTTCATAATAAGCCTGAATAACTTTAACACTTTGCTCGATTGTGTATCATTCCATGTTCAAATTGAGTTAGTCTGAAATTGAGAAATGTCAAATGTAATGCAGAAAAAAACTTGACGTTTAGGTGTGGCTCACATTCAACATCGGCCCTTAAAATTTAACCAACCTTTATAACTAACACATCGATTTATTTATATTTAAATGCGTTGCTGGCTTTACCAAGTAAGCAAAAAAAACATTATATGTAATGACTTAGATTTGCTGTCTAGTCTAACGTTAGTACCTATATATTGGGTCTATAACTTAATTAGTGCGAGGGGTTTCCAAAATTTGAACGTTTATTTAAGAAAAGCATGTACAATTATTCAAGGTATTGCCCATCTGAAGATATGGCTTTTTGCCATCTGTCTGGCTATTTGTGGCAGCCAAGAATGAATCAAGCCAATTTTTGATATCCTGCTCTGATGTGAACCGTATTCCAGTGAGGGCGTTCTGCATCGATCGGAACAAATGGTAGTCAGAAGGGGCAAGGTCTGGGCTATAAGGCGGGTGGGGTAAAACTTCCCATTCACTGTTTTCCAAATAGTTCTTAACCGGAATAGCAACGTGGGGCTGAGCGTTGTCATGGTGGAAAATTATTGCCTCGTGTCTGGTCGCATATTCCGGGCGTTTTTCGGCTACTGCTCTCTTCAAATGGATTAATTGTGTTCGGTAGCGTTCTCCGTTGAGAATTTCACCCGGTTTTAGCAGCTCATAATATAGCACACCCTTCTGATCCCACCAAATACAGAGCATAACCTTCGCGCCATGGATATTCGGCTTAGCCGTTGATTTGGCTGGTTGGCCGAATTTCACGTATGATTTTTTGCGCTTGGCGTTGTCGTAATGGATCCAATTTTCATCACCAGTAACAATCCGATGCAAAAATGACTTCCTTTTGTGGCGTTCCAGCAGCATTTCGGATAAGCAAAACCGCCTTTCGACATCTCTCGGCTTGAGTTCATGTGGAACCCAATTTCCTTGCTTTTGAATATATCCAGCCGCTTTTAAACGTTTTGAAATGGCTGCTTGAGTGACACCCAAAGATTCTGCGAGCTCTTCCTGCATTTGGCAACAATCTTCGAGTAATGCTTCCAGTTTTTCATCTTCAAACTTTTTTTTTAGCTGCCCAGGACGTTCATCGTCCTCCATGGCAAAATCACCACTTTTAAATCGTGCAAACTACTTTTGGCACGTTCGCTCAGCTAGAGCATGTTTACCATAAACTTCCACCAAAATACTATGACTTTCGCCAGCAGTTTTCTTTATATTAAAGTAATGAAGAAGAACTCCCCGCTAAAACACTTTTTCAGGCACAAAGTTCGACATATTTGGGTGAAAAAAAATTATTGTTGTTCGGAATATATTGGAACGATGGAATACATACAAGTTACGCCATCTCTTAGCAAACCGCGCGAATTAAGTTATATATCCAATAAACATATATGTGATTGGTATGTAAGTTAAGTCGGGCTGCCTTTGAATGAAAAGGAAATTTTCAAAATCGTCGAAAGAATTGACTTTTGCTGATTAATATTAAAATATGATTAAATAGAATTTGTTTCTGGTATGGTGAATTTGCACGAAAATTCCTGCCATAGGATACTACTAACCACTACTAGTTACAAGTACTACTAGAATTACTATAAAAACTTCAAATTACTAAAACTACTCTAAATCTACAGCTTCTACTGCTGCTGCTGTCACTACGACTACTACTAATTACTACTAAAATTTTTACAAATATTACTGCTAATAACTGCTACTATTCTCACTTACTTCTGCTATTTGTAACAATTTATACTACTATTTTTACTAATACTTCTACTAATTATTACTTCTTCCACCATTATTTTTAATATTGCTACTACTACTACTGTTTTAACTAAATTCAAATACCATTTTTAATAGTATTATTACTAATTACTACTACTGTTTTAACTAATTTCTGCCACTATTTGTACTAATACTTCCATTTTTATTAATTTCTACTACTATTTTTGTTAATGCTACTATAAATTACTGCTACAATTTTTACTTATTTCAATTATTATTTTTACTAATGCAACTGCTAATTACTAGTATTATTCTTACCTATGCTACAACTAATTACTACTACTATTTTTTCAAATTTCTACTGTTATTTTAACTAATGCTACAAATGATTAACACTACCTCTTTTTATTAATGCTAACTTCTACTTTTTTTACTACAACTACTTTTTCACTAATGCTAATTGTAATTACAAATACCATCCTTGCTAATGCGACCACTAACTTCTACTACCATTTTTACTAATTTGTACAACTATGCTTTTACTAACGTTACTACTTATTACTACTACTATTTTTACTAACGATACTATTTTTAACTATTAGATACTAATTTCTACTTCTAATAATTACAACTTCTTTTAGTTCTTTCTACTACTAGTTACTACTTCTATTCTAAGTGGTGCTACTACTAATTACTACTACTATTTTCATTATTGCTACTGGTAAGTCCTATTAACTTATATTACCACTAAGTACTCTAACTACTATTACTACTACTACTACCACAACCATTCCCACTACTACTTACTACTAACGTACTAACGACTACTACCACTATTACTATATTTAACTCCTTATCTCTTTAATAAGTTGGTAAGGAATTTTTATTTCTGGCTCGCGCTTTTAGGTACCAGAGTGTTTTTTTTTTTAAATTTAACCATTCTTATTCTGAAGTTGAAAATAATATTTTACACAATTCTTTTGTAAGTTAAGATTCAAGTCTTTACTTAAGAAAATTAATTCTCTTCATATTTATTTGTCGTTATCGTAATTACTTTCACTAATGTTTATAAAAATAATCTCGAATAATTTAAACTAAATATAAAAAATTAATTTGAAACCATACACCTAGTTTTATGGAGAATTTTCATCTCGGGTAGATTTAACCCATGTGCATTGACAATGTAACATAATATAAGGTCATTGACGCCGGGTGAGGGTGCAGTGAGTTTTATAACTATTTATTGTCTTCTTTTCATTACAACAACTAGCTGTCACTTAATCGGGTTTTACATAATCATCAATTCTTGATAAAAGCTATACCAATATGGCTTAATGGAATATTTATTTCATATTGTATATCTAATTTTTTTCCCTTAGATAGATGGGCTCTCTGTCGACTCAGCGAGCGCTCGGAAGCTGTAACGACATGCAGAATCGCATGAACCCTCTGTCCAAGAGTGGACCTTGGGCGCTCAAAGGAACTGAGGTAAGCGGCAACTTTCGACCCTCGTAGTCGTTCTGACTGGCCATTGTCCGTTGGGTATTCATGCGGTTAGGCTGAACATAGTCTCTGACCCTTTCTGCCGCAGCTGTATGGAGGATGGTGAGGTGGATTCATCTTTTCATTTTCTGCTCAGCTGCCCTGCCTTTGCGAGACTGAGGTTCAGGTACCAAGGATTCTACTTCTTTAGCACCTCAGAATAGCTCTCTGGGGTAGAAATTGGTAACTTGTGTGACTTCATTCGAAGCACGCAGCGTTTCTCCAGTTAACCTTTCTCGGCTCCAATGTACGTTACAATTCTTATAACAGGCGGTATCACAATGGACTTCCCTACTATGACTAAGTGAGTTCCTACTGCGGGAACTACCACATTAACCTAACCTAACATAACCTATCTCAATTACATTTTTGAACCTATCCAACTTTCATTAGAGCAAAAATTGCTGATCCACCCTAACTTATTTACATAATATATATTTGCAATAGGTACGTATACATGCTATATACATACATACATACGTATACGCTAAGAGTAGTGTGTTAGTTTTAAAAGGTTGAGCGAAATGACCCTCTTCCCATTTAAATGATCCCCAAATATACGAGCATCGGCCGGAATCCTTTCATTTTCCAGAATGTTAATGTATGAAGGTTTTCCACAAATGCAAAAGTAACTGCCATGAACATTTGTGTATGTGTTTGTTGAGTGTAAGCAGATGTGCTGCGACCGGAAAGATTTGTATGATTTGAAGCGCCTCTACGCCAAATTCATTTTTATTGCTTAGATTTCCTAAGCTCGCTGATTTTCCGCTTTGAAGCGAGCGGCAAAGGGAACCTTTATGCACATACGCACATACTACATAAATTTGAATGTACATATACATATGTATTAAAATATTATTATAGTTGTTTGTAGGCAAAATTCTTGGTTGTAGGTATTTCAAAATCCAAAAAAATTATAATTTTTCAAGCAATATTAGCTGGAAGGAGCCAGTCGTAACTAAATACAAACGGTCATATTATTATTTTTTGTTGTTGTTGTTGGACAGGCATGTGCAGACTCTGTTTGTTGGTGTTGTTGTTGTCGTGCTTTGTTAGCTTTTAGGCGGATGCATCTCATTTGGCTCGTGGACACAATCAGCAATCGAACATCCTGTATCCTTTTGCATTCGCTGATAAGTACAAATAAAATATGTAGTAGTCATATTTTTTTGCATGAGAGCATTCAAAATCTATTATTTATGAATGTGCCCAATTTCTTTTGAATTCAAACTACAGTCTTTATATCTACATATACACCTTAAATATGTCACGTAACAAATACATACAAACTTCTCATATGGAATATCAGCTTTTGAATTTTAGATGTTACCGCTATGGTTTGAGAGAACATAAATAAAAATAAAATATTTGTTTATGCCAGTATTTAGTAAGTAGCCCCTAGTCTCTAAATAATAGAGAGCTTTCATGGTGAAAGCCAATTTTGGGGCTAGTTGGTATTCTGTAAGCTGTCGAGTGTCAAAATGTAATGCCATTACTTAGCACGCTACATAGCGACCAGAATATCGATAATGAAGCCCAAAACGAACTAAAAATAATTTTAGACTACAACAAAACCAAAGCTGGAGCTAGCAGTGTGAACCAAATGACAAGGACATATATCGAGAAGATACATACTAGAAGATAATTTTGATAATTTTCTAAATATGATCGATTCAAGTAGGAATTATGAATGCATATAAGTACATCGTTTGGGTTTATCTTAAAGAAAATTATTGTAAAAAACTACGGAAGAAAATTCATTTTATTATAGAATTGGGAAAACAGCTGACTAAATTGAAAAACAGGAACGAATATCTTCATATTACATTGAGGTCCGATTGAGCCGAACGGTAGGTAATGGTGGTTTTGTTCCGGTAGGAAAAGTGTTCATTTTCTTGTTATATTTGTTTGTTTGTTTACAAATATAATCAGCAGTACCGGATGGGTACAAGGTCTGTAAATCAATTAAAATATTTCCGCAAAATTTGTTAATTTAACAAAACTAATGAATATATTTTTTTAATGTGGTTTTTTCAAATATTTACGCGACGAACATAAAAGTTGAATTTCGAATATTATTTGTTAAGCATGACAACGTGGAAATTTTTTATATATAATGCGAATGCATTAAATCCAAATCTAGAGCAGGTCGGTAATTTTTATTGTGTTTATCTAAGTATATTTTTAATTGAAATTTATTTATTCATAGAAGAATTGATGTTGTTGAAACAAAATATTACATATTTTTTTTTTTTCATTTAATATTTTGAGAAAATATACCATATGTTATGCCATAGTTTACCTGCTAGCCATAACTTAAAGCCCCATGAAAATGCGTTCAGTAGTTTCAGGAACTTCGAAAGAGCAACCATATAAATAGACTGACACCAACTTTAAAAATGATCCAGATGTATTCTATTAAATTCCCTCTTATTTTTTTAAAAGAAATTTTCAATGTACTGAAGCGAATTTTCTACAGTTTTATTATAACAAGATGTATTATATTATATTCAAAAATATATCTACAAAAAACATTTGGCAATAAAAGCACTGGGAGTATCGAAAAAAAGTAACACTGTACTCGTATCATTGGAGCTGTGAGGCTTTGTATTTTCATTTCTAAGTGTTGTTGCTAATAAAAGCTATCTATGCCCCATTATGTGTTCGTATGCCCGTTTCCTAGGTATGTATGTACATCTGTACGATTACTTCACATGCTTGTAACCTAAGCAACATTTTACCGCTAAATAAGCAGCCCCTCAATTTTTCGTTACTCCCACACGTAATCAGCAACCGCAGCATATGTACTTACTATATACGAGTATACAAATATCCTCTCCGTTGACAACCAAGTGTTACCAGTATTTTGAGGTGTGTTCTTAAACCCTTTTAGAGTTTTGTTTTTTTTTTTATCACAACCCCACTCCTTCCGTTGCTACCTTTTAAATTACAACCAGCATGTTTTTATTTTTACTTCTTAGAAATAAGACAGTAAAAAAGGAATTACACATAGCTTTGCATATTTCTACACGCTTACATAGATTCTTGGTACTTTTGTAAAAAAGACATTTACATGAGTGCTTACAATTCTACAGATAACATTAATAATGTGGCATGCGTATTTTCTTGTAAATATCTTGCAACATTCTACATTTTATAACAACATGCTGTACTCAAAACCACATTTGGGTATTTTTCCAGTACAAATATGTAGGTGAGCAATTTTAATTACGAGTAAGCGAACTTTGCTTTCCTGTATCATTGGAAATTTATTACAATTAGGTAATTCATAAGTTGTTCTAATGTTTCAAAAAGTCGTAAAATTAAAAAAAAAATACAAAATCGCTTAGTTTTAATTATTTGTTTCAACGCAATCCAAAAAAATGACTTTTAAAATATAAAATTTTATGACATTATGATTTATGGCACATTATGACACCTTGTGAATAACCCAAAAGTATATAACGTATTTACTAACAATAGATAGAGTAGGGGAGACCGGGACAAACTGAAACACGGGGTACGTTGAAACAATGATATTAACAAAAAATTTCAACAGATAGTGTCGCCATCTGTGGTAAATATTTTGTGTATTTTGCGTTTCATGCAAGGTAAGTAAATTTTTAATCACTCAGATATTCCGTTCTACGGTCTTGTGAAAGATGCCTAATCTGAAATGTAGTATTTGTTTCGTAAGTGATTGTTATGTGCTTCAAGGTTAGGTAACTGTTAAATTCCTAACCCCATGTTTTCTATTGTTTATTTGATTATGCATTTGTGAAATACGTTTGGGGCAAGTTGAAACACATATTTGGTGGCGGGTTGAAACACTGTATAAAGGTTTTTATTGCATTTCTTTGGGTATATTCAACAATTAAGAATCACATTGAATCTTTTGTGTTTAAGGAAGATGCGAATGTATAAAAAGAAAACCAAAAAGTGTGAAACCCCAAGAAATGTCATTGAACATGCCGTCAAGAATGTTATTAATGGCGTGGTGACTTGTCGTAAAATTGCAAAGGAAAATGGTCACACTTTCCAGATATGTCAAAAAAATGAGGAAATCTATTGGAACGGAGAGAACAGAGCCGATAACTGTGCGTGATATGGCGAAGCTACAGATGGGATACCATTCAAAAACAGTGAATATAAAATTTTATTATCATGTAACTTGTCAAAAACTAAAAAACAGTAAAACTATTTGAGTTCATTATTGTCTTACCTTTCAGATATTTCCCAGTACACACGATCAACTTTTGGTGGAGTATTTGACTAATGTGCCGATATTTATTACGGACTTTCTCCGAAAGAGTATGCTGTAACAGTGCAACTGAAGATTCCACAATCGTGGACCGATAAGCAAATGGCAGGAGCAGATTGGTTCACATCATTTCTCAAGAGACACAACACTCTTTCTATTCGAGACCCGGAAGCGACCAGCTTGGCACGAGCTTCAAGTTTCAATAAATTCAACGTGGGAAAATTTTTTGGGCATTTGAAAGATGTATTTGACCGTCTAGGTCTATTGGCTGCTGATATTTGGAACGCCGATGAGACGGGCGTAACAACGGTCCAACGGCCTGAACGCATTGTTGCTCGACGTGGTTTTAAGCAGATAGGGAGGATGACGTCACCAGAAAGAGGAACACTTGATGTCGAAGTTGACGTTGATGAGTTGCCTCTTACTTTCCGAATATTCCGCCCGGAGGAAGTGAAGCCATTACCAAAGGCACCAGAAAGAAAGACTAAAGCAATAGGGAAACGAGGCAGAAAACGACGACAAACCGCTATTTTAACTGACTCGCCTGTGAGAGCTGCTTTGCGTGAAGAAAAGATGCAAAAATCTATGAAACTATTGAAAAAAAGCGTTAAATGAAGTAATTTTGTTATTATTATTCATAACATATGATCTCTGATTTTAACAATAAATTAATAATACATTTGACAACAATATAAACAGCAATTTTGATTTTACATTTTTTCCTTACCATCACGTGTCGAAATGTTTCAACTCACCCCGTGACAGTTTCAACCCACCCTGTGCCTGGAGCGAGTTGAAAAACATATAATTTTTCATAAAAAGAATTGCAGCACTGAATGTACTTATATGTAGCTTCTCAAAAAATTTGCAGTTGAAACTCGGGCTATACATAGTAAAACAACAATTTATTTAACAATGGTAAAGCTGCCACTTCGATACAAAAAAATAAAAGAAGAGTGTTTCAACTGGCCCCGGTCTCCCCTACATAGTGCAATAACTAAAGGTGTTGTACGTTGTGACAGCGCCAATTCGAAAACCATTAGCTCAATGTTGTATTTTGGAAGTACATGAGAATCGGGGAACAAATTTAACCCATTTTAGAAAACAGTAGTAGATTTCCTACATTTTCGTTACCTACTACAATATATATAATGACATATTATATATTTTTTATACTTTTTTTATTTACTCGGTTAAACTCAAAATTGGTAGAAAACAAGATTGCGCATTCCACGCTGAGAGCAACTGATAGTGATGTAATAATAGCTAGAGAAGGAGAAAGCGAGCAAAAAATTCGAAATCAGACGAGGAAGAAGCGCAGAAGAACCAACATCGTCATTGAGCATATGACTTCAAATTTTTAGAAAAATTGTTTTCTGTCTGCCTTGACAAACAACGAAAGCTGATTCAGTAATGCCAACTGTGCTTTTCGCTGTGTATGTAGGCTTTTTAGTACTTTTTTGTTAAATTCTTATTAAAAAAGAACCCATTTTTGGATAAATTGAATTATGGTTTTCAGAGGGAGTTTAAGATGGCCGATTCAGAGCGAAAAGTTGCCAACGTACTACACCTTTCACTCTTGCATTATGGATAGAGTATCATAACATATTATTAAAATATTTAAATAAACACAAATTTTCCTCAACCATTCATAATTGGCAAAAAGGCATCTATTTGTTATATACATAAGCGCCCAGACATGAATGTGTTGACTGTTTATTTGATGACAGAATGTACTTCGTCCTATCTTTTACCTAGTTTTATAAATTCGGAACTTTTAGCGGGTTTATCGCATCCGATGATATCAATATCGTAGGCGCTCGGTATATATTTCATGTCGTTATAAAAGATACAACCTGACCCATTCAGTTATACAGCTTGAATTATTTTCTCCAACATTATTTACTTCATTTTAAAAGCCTCTGAAACCTTGTCGGGGGTTCTCCCATCGTGATTTTTTATACCCATGCGCACTGATGTCGAAAGTATTATAACTTTGTTTAACTAACGGTTGTTTGTAATAGCATAAACCAACCGCGATAGATATATATATATATATTATACTAAAATTCTTAGGATTAATAGCGAATTTGATTAACTATGTCTTTCTATCCGTTGGTGGGTCGGATTACTCGAGTAAGTGTTGAGCTATCTAAACAATACGTGGTACCCACATTGCCCGGACCCAACGTACTTTGGTATTGGAAGTAGGCGAAATCGCCAACATAACGCTATTTTGTTAAAAATAAAAAAATGCAATATATTGCTAACCACTGAAGGTAATTTTCTCAAATTCCATAGCATTGCGTTGGGGAAAGGAATACGTTTTTATAAGAACTATGTCTATCTCCATAACTACTTGAACAAACTTTGCCGAACTTGCTTTCGAAATCCGACAAACCCATTATCCACCGCTCATATAACGGTAATTTGCAAAAAAAAAAAAAAATGCGACATTTAGGTCAGCATTTAGGGCATTCGCTCAAATTGAATATGCAGAATAAAATTGCATAAGCAAATGCACGTAATAAGAAATTTTGGTAATAGGCGTGACAATGTCCACTTTTGAGCAAATAACGACATCTCGAAAACTGCGCTACCAAACTCTCCCAAATACATACAATATGGAATTATAAATGTTGAGAATGCCCAACTTAGAACAAATAGGCACATCTTCGAATCTTCTTTGTCAAATCCTCCAACATTAAGCACACTTTGAATTTATAGTCATGCTATATACATAGTTATGCTATAAAAATAATTAGAATGAGCTAGTGCTGCCACATATAGGATCTATACACCAAATATTGTACATCTGCATTAAACAGTTGCGGAGTTATAAGAAATTTGGCTTTTTTTTTGTATGGGGAGTGGTACTGACGAATTTTTCCAAAACGATTCACAGTTTTGATCTAGAAGACACATTTATGTATATATATTCCCAAATATCATTAATCTGCACCGAATAGTTGCGAATATAATCTGGACCGAATTCAAATTTTCTCTTCCATGGGGCCGTGGTGCTGGCCACTTTTTCAAAATTATATTTATTATTCATTTATAAGGTACTAACATTCATTTTTATATATAAGATTAACTCTGAAATAAAAACCTGCCTCTGAACACTTTGAAATTCCAGCGTTTATTCTATTAAACGAGCTATTTCTATAAATGCAAAGTCTAAAATTGCTTCTTCAATTGAACTCTGTGGAATGAAAAAAATATAGTATGCCGCGTGAAAATGTTGAGAAGTTATTTTATTTAAGCAAAATAATATTTATGTGCTGGTGCTCGACAGGAATTCAGCTTTGTCTAACGGATATCTATGTAGAAGCAGAGCTCTGCGATATTTTAAGTAGTGGCATTTTCAATCAGAAAGTCTTAAACTATGCCTACTGAGGATATAATAGAAAAAGTTTCGTAAGGAAAGCAGTTTTAGATCACTGTTTGGTGTGGGATATTCTACTACACCTGCAGGAACCCAAATTGACTTGGCGTTTTAAAATTTGATTGGTATGGTTAACACAATCAC
>OX639993.1:37168035-37243716 GCA_951828415.1 Anomoia purmunda
TAACAGCTCTGATTTTAGAACACCATCGTTAGAATTCCATTAAGTAAGCATCAAACCTCACGCTAAACATTCACAGCGACTCAGTAGCTTTCAGTGCTCCTTTGTTCTGTATCCAACGCTCCATACAGCAGTGCAGCAGTACAGTGAGTGCGTAGCGTGGGTGCGCTTCATTCGGTGCGTCCTGGGAAAGTAACATGAAAAATTATAGAAAAACTTTTTTCTAACAGCGGTCGCCCTTCTTGTATAAAAAAAATAATCCGTGTCTGCTAATAAAACATAAAATAATTTGAAATGAAAAAATATTTATATTATTTTGTTTCTTAACTAGACCTATTTATATACGTATGCACATACAATTTTATTGAAATTGCTTCGGCGCTTTTAGTTTCACGATTTAATGGGTTAAAATACTGCTTTCCACGAATCAAATCAATTAATCACTGTAGCAAAACTTAACTTACTCGCCACATGTAAATATACGTATGAACACCTGTTCACATTTACTTACCCTACAAATATTTTCGGCCTCGTACCAGCTTACTTTCCTACATTATCAAGCCATTACTGAGCGCTGTAAGTTAATATGTACGTTAACAAGGCGACAAGGTATGTAACATCGATACAGATGTATACGAAAATCCATAGGATACAAGCAACAAAGAAATATTCTCATTTTTTATGTGAGTTGGTTATAAAGGGTGATTAAATTTTAAGGGCCGATGTTGATTTTGAATAAAACACAAATTATTTGGGAAATTATTGTAATTTCTTTTTATTATGATAATATGGTGTGGTTCAATTATGTGTGGAACAAAATATCGGCCAAATTTCCGCCGCGACCTCAGCGGCACATCTCCATCCGATGGTCCAAATTTTCGATGACGCTGAGGCGTAATTGAGGTTATATGCCGTTAATGTGCCGAACTATCTCATCCTTTAGCCCTCGAATTGTTGCTGGCTTATCGACGTACACCTTTTCTTTCAAATAACCCCAAAGAAAGTAGTCCAACGGTGTCAGATCACATGATCTTGGTGGCCAATTGATATCGCCACCAAGTGAGATAACACGGCCATTGAATTTGTCGCGCAAAAGAGCCATTGTTTCGTTGGTTGTGTGGCAAGTGGCACCATCCTGTTGGAACCACATATCGTCCACATCCATATGTTCCAATTCGGGTCATAAAAGTTCGTTATCATCTCACGATAGCGAACACCATTCACAGTAACTGCCTGACCGGCCTCATTTTGGAAAAAATAAAAAATACGGCCCGATGATGCCGCCAGCCCATAAACCGCACCAAACAGTCACTCTTTGTGGGTGCATTGGTTTTTCGACAATCACTCTTGGATTATCATTCGCCCAAATGCGGCAATTCTGCTTATTGACGAATCCACTAAGGTAAAAATGTGCCTCATCACTGAAGATGATTTTCTTCGAAAATTGATCATCCACTGTTGCCATTTCTTGCCAACATTCTGACAATTGACTCGATTGTGTATCTTTCCATGTTCAATTTAGTCTGAAATTGAGAAATGTCAAATGAAATGCAGAAAAAAACTTGACGTTTAGATGTGGTTCACATTCAACATCGGCGCTTAAAATTTAACCACCCTTTATAACTACACACATCGATTTATTTATATTTAAATGCGTTCGGGCTTTAACATGTAAGCAAAAAAAAACATTATATGTAATGACTATGCCTATACTGTCTAGCCTAACGTTAGTATCTATATATTGGGTCTATAACTTAATTAGTGCGGGGGTTTTCCAAAATTTGAACGTTTATTTAAAAAAAACATGTACAATAGTATTATTCAAAGTATTGCCCATCTGAAGCTATGACTTTTTCCCATATTCCTGGCAATTTATGGATCCCATACCAAAAGAACTGCGCCGGCTTGGCAGCTAAGAATGAATCAAGCCAATTTCTGATATCCTGCTCTGATGTGAACCGTATTCCAGTGAGGGCGTTCGGCATTGATCGGAACAAATGGTAGTCAGAAGGGGCAAGGTCTGGGATATAAGGCGGGTGGGGTAAAACTTCATATCCACTTCCCTAGTTCTTAACCGGAATAGCAACATGAGCCGAGCGTTGTCATGGTGGAAAATTAATGCCTCGTGTCTGGTCGCATAATCCGGGCGTTTTTCGGCTACTGCTCTCTTCAAATGGATTAATTGTGTTCGGTAGCATTCTCCGTTGATGGTTTCACCCGGTTTTAGCAGCTCATAATACAGCACACCCTTCTGATCGCACCAAATACAGATCATTACCTTAGCGCCATGGATATTCGGCTTAGTCGTTGATTTGGCTGGTTGGCTGAATTTCACATATGAGTTTTTGCGCTTGGGGTTGGCGTAATGGATCCATTTTTTCATCACCAGTAACAATCCGATGCAAAAATGACTTCCTTTTGTGGCGTTCCAGCAGCATTTCGGACAAGCAAAACCGCCTTTCGACATATCTCGGCTTGAGTTCATGTGGAGCCCAATTTCCTTGCTTTTGAATATATCCTGCTGCTTTTAAACATTTTGAAATGGCTGCTTGAGTGACACCCAAAGATTCTGCGAGCTCTTCCTGCATTTGGCAACAATCTTCATCCAGTTTTTCATCTTTAAACTTTTTTGGCTGCCCAGGACGTTCGTCGTCTTCCCAGCCAAAACCCCCACTTTTAAATCATGCAAACCACTTTTGGCACGTTCGCTCAGCTAGAGCATGTTCACCATAAATTTCTACCAAAATACGATGACTTTCGGCTGCAGTTTTCTTTATATTAAAGTAATGAAGAAGAACTCCCCGCAAAAACACTTTTTCGGGCACAAAGTTCGACATATTTGAGTGAAATAAAGTTATTGTTGTTTACGCTTCAAATGAATGACATATACTGAAAAGACGTACAATGACAGTAGCTTTCCAACGTATGTTCGGAATATATTGGAACGATTGAATGTTTACATGGTACGCCATCTCTTAGCAAACCGCGCGAATTAAGTTATATACCCAATATACATATATGTGATTCGTATGTAAGTTAAGCCGGGCTGCCTTAGAATGAAAAGGAAATTTTCAAAATCGTCGAAAGAATTGACTTTTGCTGATTAATATTAAAATATGATTAAATAGAATTTGTTTCTGGTATGGTGAATTTGCACGAAAATTCCTGCCATACTAGTTACAACTACTACTAGAACTACTATAAAACTCCTAATTACTAAAACTACTCTAAATCTACAGCTTCTACTGCTGCTGCTGTCACTACGACTACTATTAATTATTACTACAATTTTTACAAATGTTACTACTAATTACTACTACTATTCTTACTTACTTCTGCTATTTGTTACAATTTATACTACTATTTTTACTAATACTTCTACTAATTATTACTTCTTCCACCATTATTTTTAATATTGCTACTACTACTACTGTTTTAACTAAATTATAGTACCATTTTTACTAGTATTATTACTAATTACTACTACTGTTTTAACTTATTTCTGCCACTATTTGTACTAATACTTCCATTTTAATTAATTTCTACTAATGCTATTACTCATTACTACTACAATTTTTACTTATTTCAATTATTATTTTTACTAATGCAACTGCTAATTACTACTACTATTTTTTCTAATTTCTACTGTTATTTTAACTAATGCTATAATTGATTAACACTATCTCTTTTTATTAATGCTAACTTCTACTATTTTTACTACAACTGCTTTTTCACTAATGCTAATTGTAATTACAAATGCTATCCTTGCTAATGCGACTACTAACTTCTGCTACCATTTTTACTAATTTGTACTACAATGCTTTTACTAACGTTACTACTGATTACTACTACTATTTTTACTAACGATATTATTTTTAACTATTTCTAATTTCTACTTCTAATAATTACAACTTCTTTTAGTTCTTTCTACTACTAGTTACTACTTCTATTCTAAGTGGTGCTACTACTAATTACTACTACTATTTTTACCAACTTCTACAACTAGTTTTTTATAATGCTACTACTAATTACTACTACTATTTTCATTATTGCTACTAGTAAGTCCTATTAGCTTCTATTACCACTAAGTACGTACTACTAACTACTATTACTACTACTACTACCACAACCATTCCCACTACTACTTACTACTAACGTACTAACGACTACTACCACTATTACTATATTTAACTCTTTATCTCTTTAAAAAGTTGGTAAGGAATTTTTATTTCTGGCTCGCGCTTTTAGGTACCAGAGTGTTTTTTTTTTAATTTAACCATTCTTATTCTGAAGTTGAAAATAATATTTTACACAATTCTTTTGTAAGTTAAGATTCAAGTCTTTACTTAAGAAAACTAATTCTCTTCGTATTTATTTGTCGTTATCGTAATTACTTTCACTAATGTTTATAAAAATAATCTCGAATAATTTAAACTAAATGGAAAAAAGAAATTTGAAACCATACACCTAGTTTTATGGAGAATTTTCATCTCGGGTAGATTTAACCCATGTTCATTGACAATGTAACAGAATATAAGTTCATTGACGCCGGGTGAGGGTGCTATGAATTTTATAGCTATTTCTTGTATTCTTTTCATTACAACAACTAGCTGTCACTTAATCGGGTTTTACATAATCTTCAATTCTTGATAAAAGCTATACCAATATGGCTTAATGGAATATTTATTTCATATTGTATATCTAAATTTTTTATCTTAGATAGATTGGCTCTCTGTCGACTCAGCGAGCGCTGGGAATCTGTAACGACATGCAGAATCGCAAGGACCCTCTGGCCGAGAATGGACCGTGGGCGCTCAAAGGAACTGAGGTCGCTAACTAAGCGGCAACTTTCTACCCTCGTAGTCGTTCTGACTGGCCATTGTTCGACGGGTATTCATGCAGTTAGGCTGCAGATAGTCTCTGACCCTTTCTGCCGCAGCTGTATGGAGGATGATGAGGTGGATTCATCTTTTCATTTTCTGCTTAGCTGCCTAGCCTTTGCGAGACTGAGGTTCAGGTACCAAGGTTTCTACATCTTTAGCACCTCAGAATAGCTCTCTGGGGTAGAAATTGGTAACTTGTGTGACTTCATTCGAAGCACGCAGCGTTTCTCCGGTTAAGCTTTCTCGGCTCCAATGTACGTTACAATTCTAATAACAGGTGGCATCACAATGGACTTCTCTACTATGGCTAAGTGAGTTCCTACTGCGGGAACTAACACATTAACCTAACCTATGTAACCTAACCTATCTCAATTACATTTTTGAACCTATCCAACTTTCATTAGAGCAAAAATTGCTGATCCACCCTAACTTATTTACATAATATATATTTGCAATAGGTACGTATACCTGCTACATATATATGTACATACATACGTATACGTTAAGAGTAGTGTGTTAGTTTTAAAAGGTTGAGCGAAATGACCCTCTTCCCATTTAAATGATCCCCAAATATACGAGCATCGGCCTGAATCCTTTCATTTTCCAGAATGTTAATGTATGAAGATTTTCCACAAATGCAAAAGTAACTGCCATGAACATTTGTGTATGTGTTTGTTGAGTGTAAGCAGATGTGCTGCGACCGGAAAGATTTGTATGATTTGAAGCGCCTCTACGCCAAATTCATTTTTATTGCTTAGACTTCCTAAGCTCGCTGATTTTCCGCTTTGAAGCGAGCGGCAAAGGGAACCTTTACGCACATACATACATACTACATAAATTTGAATGTATATGTATTCAAAACATATTATCCTTACTTGTAGGCAAAATCCTTGGTTGTAGGTATTTCAAAATCCAAAAAAATTATAATTTTTCAAGCAATATTAGCTGGAAGGAGCCAGTCGTAACTAAATACAAACGGTCATAATATTATATTTTTTTGTTGTTGTTGGACAGGCATGTGCAGACTCTGTTTGTTGGTGTTGTTGTTGTCATGCTTTGTTAGCTTTTAGGCGGATGTATCTCATTTGGCTCGTGGACACAATCAGCAATCGAACATCCTGTATCCTTTTGCATTCGCTGATAAGTACAAATAAAATATGTAGTAGTCATATTTTTTTGCATGAGAGCATTCAAAATCTATTATTTATGAATGTGCCCAATTTCTTTTGAATTCAAACTACAGTTTTTATATCACATACACACCTTAAATATGTCACGTAACAAATACATACAAACTTATCATATGGAATATCAGCTTTTGAATTTTAGATGTTACCGCTATGGTTTGAGAGAACATAATTAAAAATAAAATATTTGTTTATGCCAGTATTTAGTAAGTAGCCCCTAGTATCTAAATAATAGAGAGCTTTCATGGTGAAAGCCAATTTTGGGGCTAGTTGGTATTCTGTAAGCTGTCGAGTGTCAAAATGTAATGTCATTACTTAGCACGCTACATAGCGACCAGAATATCGATAATGAAGCCCAAAACGAACTAGAAATAATTTTAGACTACAACAAAACCAAAGCTGGAGCTAGCAGTGTGAACCAAATGACAAGGACATATATCGAGAAGAGACATACTAGAAGATAATTTTGATAATTTTCTAAATATGATCGATTCAAGTAGGTATTATGAATGCATATAAGTACATCGTTTGGGGTTATCTTAAAGAAAATTATTGTAAAAAACTACGGAAGAAAATTAATTTTATTATAGAATTGGGAAAACAGCTGACTTAATTGAAAAACAGGAACGAATATCTTCATATTACATTGAGGTCCGGTAGGCGAAGTGTTCATTTCCTTGGTATATTTGTTTGTTTGTTTACAAATATAATCAGTAGTACCGGATGCTAGCCATTACTTAAAGCCCCATGAAAATCCGTTCAGTAGTTTCAGGAACTTCGAAAGAGCAACCATATAAATAGACTGACACCAACTTTAAAAATGATCCAGATGTATTCTATTAAATTCCCTCTTATTTTTTTAAAAGAAATTTTCAATGTACTGAAGCGAATTTTCTACAGTTTTATTATAGCAAGATATATTATATTATATTCAAAAATATATCTACAAAAAACATTTGGCAATAAAAGCCCTGGGAGTATCGACAAAAGTAACACTGTACTCGTATCATTGGAGCTGTGAGGCTTTGTATTTTCATTTCTAAGTGTTGTTGCTAATAAAAGCTATCTATGCTCCATTACAAGTCCGTATGCCCGTTTCCTAGGTATGTATGTACATCTGTACGATTACTTCACATGCTTGTAACCTAAGCAACATTTTACCGCTAAATAAGCAACCCCTCAATTTTCGTTACTCCCACACGTAATCAGCAACCGCAGCATATGTACATACCTACTATATACGAGTATACAAATATCCTCTCCTTTGACAACCAAGTGTTACCAGTACTTTGAGGTGTGTTCTTAAACCCTTTTAGAGTTTTGTTTTTTTTTTATCACAACTCCACTCCTTCCGTTGTTACCTTTTAAATTACAACCAGCATGTTTTTGTTTTTACTTCTTAGAAATAAGACAGTAAAAAAGGAATTACACATAGCTTTGCATATTTCTACACGCTTACATAGATTCTTGGTACTGTTATAAAAAAGAAATTTACATGAGTGCTTACAATTCTACAGTTAACATTAATAATGTGGCATGCGTATTTTCTTGTAAATATCTTGCAACATTCTACATTTTATAACAACATGCTGTACTCAAAACCACATTTGGGTATTTTTCCAGTACAAATATGTAGGTGAGTAATTTTAATTACGAGTAAGCGAACTTTGCTTTCCCGTATCATTGCAAATTTATTACAATTGGGTGATTCATAAGTTGTTCTAATAATTCAAAGCGTCGTAAAATTTGAAAAAAAAATACAAAATCGCTTAGTTTTAATTATTTGTTGCAACGCAATCCAAGGAAATGACTTTTAAAATATAAAATTTTATGACATTATGATTTATGACACATTATGACACCTTGTGAATAACCCAAATGTATATAACGTATTTACTAACAATAGATAGAGTAGGGGAGACCGGGGCAAACTGAAACACGGGGTACGTTGAAACAATGAAATTAACAAAAAATTTCCAAAAGATAGTGACACGTTTGGGGCAAGTTGAAACACATATTTGGTGGCGGGTTGAAACACTGTATAAAGGTTTTTATTGCATTTCCTTGGTTATATTCAACAATTAAGAATCACATTGAATCTTTTGTTTTTAAGGAGGCTGCGAATGTATAAAAAGAAAACCAAAAAATGTAAAACCCCAAGAAATGTCCTTGAACATGCCGTCAAGAATGTTATTAATGGCGTGGTGACTTGTCGTAAAATTGCAAAGGACAATGGTCACACTTTCCAGATATGTCAAAAAAATGAGGAAATCTATTGGAACGGAGAGAACAGAGCCGATAACTGTGCGTGATATGGCGAAGCTACAGATGGGATACCATTCAAAAACAGTGAATATAACATTTTATTATCATGTAACTTGTCAAAAACTAAAAAACAGTAAAACTATTTGAGTTCATTATTGTCTTACCTTTCAGATATTTCCCAGTACACACGATCAACTTTTGGTGGAGTATTTGACTAATGTGCCGATATTTATTACGGACTTTCTCCGAAAGAGTATGCTGTAACAGTGCAACTGAAGATTCCACAATCGTGGACCGATAAGCAAATGGCAGGAGCAGATTGGTTCACATCATTTCTCAAGAGACACAACACTCTTTCTATTCGAGACCCGGAAGCGACCAGCTTGGCACGAGCTTCAAGTTTCAATAAATTCAACGTGGGAAAATTTTTTGGGCATTTGAAAGATGTATTTGACCGTCTAGGTCTATTGGCTGCTGATATTTGGAACGTCGATGAGACGGGCGTAACAACGGTCCAACGGCCTGAACGCATTGTTGCTCGACGTGGTTTTAAGCAGATAGGGAGGATGACGTCACCAGAAAGAGGAACACTTGATGTCGAAGTTGACGTTGATGAGTTGCCTCTTACTTTCCGAATATTCCGCTCGGAGGAAGTGAAGCCATTACCAAAGGCACCAGAAAGAAAGACTAAAGCAATAGGGAAACGAGGCAGAAAACGACGACAAACCGCTATTTTAACTGACTCGCCTGTGAGAGCTGCTTTGCGTGAAGAAAAGATGCAAAAATCTATGAAACTATTGAAAAAAAGCGTTAAATGAAGTAATTTTGTTATTATTATTCATAACATATGATCTCTGATTTTAACAACAAATTAATAATACATTTGACAACAATATAAACAGCAATTTTGATTTTACATTTTTTCCTTCGAAATGTTTCAACTCACCCCGTGACAGTTTCAACCCACCCTGTGCTTGGGGCGAGTTGAAAAACATATAATTTTTTATAAAAACAATTGCAGCACTGAATGTACTTATATGTAGCTTCTCAAAAAATTTGCAGTTGAAACTCGGGCTATACATAGTAAAACAACAATTTATTTAACAATGGTAAAGCTGCCACTTCGATACAAAAAAATAAAAGAAGACTGTTTCAACTGGCCCCGGTCTCCCCTACATAGTGCAATAACTAAAGGTGTTGTACGTTGTGACAGCGCCAATTCGAAAACCATTAGCTCAATGTTGTATTTTGGAAGTACATGAGAATCGGGGAACAAATTTAACCCATTTTAGAAAACAGTAGTAGATTTCCTACATTTTCGTTACCTACTACAATATATATAAAGATATATTATATATTTTTTATACTTTTTTTACTTACTCGGTAAAACTCAAAAATGATAGAAAACAAGATTGCGCATTCCAGGCTGAGAGCAACTGATAGCGACGTAATAATAGCTAGAGAAGGAGAAAGCAAACAAAAAATTCTAAATCAGACGAGGAAGAAGCGCAGAAGAACCAACTTCGTCATTGACCATATGACTTCAAATTTTTCGAAACCTTGTTTTCTGTCTGCCTTGACAAACAACGAAAGCTGATTCAGTAATGCCAACTTTGCTTTTCGCTGTATATGTAAGCTTTTTAGTACTTTTTTGCTAAATTCGTATTAAAAAAAAACCTATTTTTGGATAAATGGAATTATGGTTTTCAGAGGGAGTTTAAGATGGCCGATTAAGAGTAAAAATTTGTCAACTTACTACACCTTTCACTCTTGCATTATGGATAGAGTATCATAACATATTATTAAAATATTTAAATAAACACAAATTTTCCTCAACCATTCATAATTGGCAAAAAGGCATCTATTTGTTATATACATAGGCGCCCAGACATGAATGTGTTGACTGTTTATTTGATGACAGAATGTACTTCGTCCTATCTTTTACCTAGTTTTATAAATTCGGAACTTTTAGCGGGTTTATCGCATCCGATGATATCAATATCGTAGGCGCTCGGTATATATTTCATGTCGTTATAAAAGATACAACCTGACCCATTCAGTTATACAGCTTGAATTATTTTCTCCAACATTATTTACTTCATTTTAAAAGCCTCTGAAACCTTGTCGGGGGTTCTCCCATCGTGATTTTTTATACCCATGCGCACTGATGTCGAAAGTATTATAACTTTGTTTAACTAACGGTTGTTTGTAATAGCATAAACCAACCGCGATAGATATATATATATATATGTATATTATACTAAAATTCTTAGGATTAATAGCGAATTTGATTAACTATGTCTTTCTATCCGTTGGTGGGTCGGCTTACTCGAGTAAGTGTTGAGCTATCTAAACGATACGTGGTACCCACATTGCCCGGACCCAACGTTCTTTGGTATTGGAAGTAGGCGAAATCGCCAACATAACGCTATTTTGTTAAAAATAAAAAAATGCAATATATTGCTAACCACTGAAGGTAATTTTCTCAAATTTGTATCCATAGCATTGCGTGTGGGAAAGGAATACGTTTTTATAAGATATATATCTATCTCCTTAACTACTTGAGCAAACTTTGCCAAACTTGTTTTCGAAATCCGACAAACCCATTACCCACCTCTCATATAACGGTGATTTGAAAAAAAAAAAAGAAAAAACGCGACATTTAGGTCAGCATTGAAGGCATTCGCTCAAATTGTATGCAGAATAAAGTTGCATAAGCAAATGCACGTAATAAGAAATTTTGGTAATAGGCGTGACAATGCCCACTTTTGACCAAATAACTATATCTCGAAAACTACGCTACCAAACTCTCCCAAATACATACAATATGGAATTATAAATGTTGAGAATGCCCAACTTAGAGCAAATAGATACATCTTCGAATCTTCTTTGTCAAATCCTACAACATTAAGCACACTTTGCATTTATAGTCAGAAAGCACAATGTAGAAAATTATAGAAATCGGACTAAAGTAACGTAAATCAAAATATTCAATATTTTACTAAATAATGTCGCTAATTCTTTAAAATTCGGAACACAGAATTTAACTAAGGAATCAAAATTTTAGAGAATGAGTGTGGTACGCTAAAATCATACTAACTTTATTTTGTTTTTATTTAAATCAATAAACGTCTTTTAAGGTTTCAAAATGATGTATTACTAGCAAACTCGGCTTGCTTTGATGCGCCAATTGAGACATATTTTTTTTATTAGATATTGGCCAGTGCTTTTGGGATTATATATTATTATATTGATCTAAAGAAATTATTTATGTACCGATTATCATATATTTACTTCAAATAGCTCGGAACAAATGGTGAATAGAAGTTTCGCCTGAATGAGTCCGTCTGTTTTCCCAACAAATAATATATAGTCTGATATATAAGTGAATGTTCGCTCAATAAATGATTCCAAAGTATTTGATTGATTATAAAATTGATACTTAACTTTATTAAAGTTTTATTAAAACAATTTGGTTATAATTATTTTAAGCGCACATGTGCGAGATGACGTCTAATCGCCGTCGAAGTCCAATCGGAAAGAAGGAAAAGAATAAGCTAAGGAATAGCAAAAACCCCTAGCAATATTAACGCGTGACATTTGTGCTGCCGGATCCCTTCGAACTGTTATGCTATAAAAATAATTAGGATGAGCTAGTGCTGTCACATATAGGATCTATATACCAAATATTGTACATCTGCATTAAACAGTTGCGGAATTATAAGAAATTTGGCTTTTTTATTGTATGGGGAGTGGCACTGCCCATTTTTCCAAAACGATTCACAGTTTGATCTAGAAGACACACATATGTTCTTATATGTACATATATTCTCAAATATCATTAATTTGCACCGAATAGTTGCGAATATAATCTGAACCGAATACAAATTTTCTCTTCCGTGGGGCCGTGGTACCGGCCACTTTCTCAAAATTATATTTATTATTTATTTATAAGGTACTGACACTCATTTTTATATATAAGATTAACTTTGAAATAAAAATCTGCCTCTGAACACTTTGAAATTCCAGCGTTTATTCTATTAAACGAGGTATTTCTATAAATGCAAAGTCTAAACTTGCTTCTTCAATTGAACTCTGTGGAATGAAAAAAATATATGCCGGGTGAAAATGTTGAGAAGTTATTTTATTTAAGCAAAATAATATGTGCTGGTGCTCTACAGGAATTCAGCTTTGTCTAACGGATATTTAGAAGCAGAGCTCTGCGATATTTTAAGTAGTGGCATTTTCAATCAGAAAGTCTTAAACTATGCCTACTGAGGATATAATAGAAAAGTTTCTTAAGGAAAGCAGTTTTAGATCACTGTTTGGTGTGGGATATTCTACTACACCTGCAGGAACCCAAATTGACTTGGCGTTTTAAAATTTGGATGGTATGGTTAACACAATCGCTTATGAAACGGTGCACAGTTACCCCGATAGCATCTCCATTTCTGTCTTTGACTAAATTGTCCTATTTTTATTTTAAGTGTAGCATTAGTAAATTTTTTATATAATTTTATACGATAGAAAAAATATAATTATTAGTACATATATTTTACAAGTATAGTATTTAATTTGTTTAATATAATAAAGAATAAGTGTGTACAATTAAAAACATATTTTAAATATAATATTTCAATGTAGCGAAGAGAACAATACTTTCTTAACTGTACGTAAACACATAGAGTTAAAGCATACTAATTTATTTCAGTTTTAATTTAAATAAAAAAGTAGTTTAGTTTTTAAAAATAAAGATTATTACATTCACTAATTTTATTGCATACAACAAGCACCTTTTATATGAAGCAAAAACTTGCACCGGTTATTAGGTGATCCATTGCACCCGAGCCTAGACTCTTCCTACTTTTTATATAACATTAACTTTGAAATAAAAGCTTTCGCTGGGTATTTAAAGTTCGGTTACACCCGAGCCTAGACTACTACTTATTTGTTTTTGTTTATATTTAAAATTTCCAAAATAAGGAATACTAAATTAACTTGTTTCATTGGTTACGTTGAGCATACGCGTCGGGCGTTTAAATAAAGTTTGTTTTCATCCGAACTTATACTGCACCTCACTTCTTATTTATAGTCATATAATACGGTCCATATATGGCTGCACATATATAAAGCATATACATATGAATCATATGCACATATAAGGCCCATATAGTATGGCTGCACATATAGAATGCTGCTTTCTTATATGATTCTCATATAAACTGCATATATGATACACATACGCTATACAAACAAAATTTCAATTAAAAAATCAACGAAAGCGAAACAATTTCTGAAATCGAGTTGTCCTTAAAAAAAAGTAAAGTGCAACTACATACAAAAAACAATTTACCTGTCAGTGCTCGTCCATTGTTCGTAAATAACCGACGTCACCTTATTCAGGAAAATCAGTTTGAGCTTTTCAATGATTTTTTCCGTTCCAGGGTAATTTTTACATTTCAACAAAAAGCAATCGGAAAGTGGTATTTCACACACCATGTTTTTCAAGCAATGTCGATAGTTCAATTCAACGTTTGGGTCAGTTGACATTCCATTTAATCCAGCAAACTTAAAACGCATGTTTTCATGTATTTACAGAAATTCATTGCTGTGGCCGCAATTTCTTAAATTTTGATAGTGATATCGGCATACTTGGAAACTTTTCACAAAATTTAACATGAATATTTCGAGTATTGTCCTTTAACAATCTTTTTTGTTCATGACAACCAACCCTAGACCCTCGGCTATCGAAATTAGCCGCCAACTTTGCTTTTTCCTCTTTGGTCAAATTTGAAATACGCCGAATTTTTACTGGACTCACACCACATTGTTCAAACAAATTTTTTATATTATCCATGCTTATCGATTTGCCAACAATTTCGCTATCGAAATCTGAATCAGCATTTACAGTGTCATCTTCTGGCACGATAATTTTTTCCGGAGAACTGCTACGAGAATTAAATGCAACTTTTTCGGTTGAAACATTTCCTCGTTCACTAGATTTCGCCTTGTACAAATCACTTTTGCAAGAGCGGCATATGTATTGGCCAATATGAGCACTGAATTTTTCATTGTACTTTTCATTTACTTGCACTAAATTTTTATAGACGCCACAATGATTTTTCTTCTGGCAAGGATTACAACATCGGTGTGGATTTGGCATTTTACTAATTAACTTAATGTGAAAAGCCTGAAAAGATTATTTTCATTAATATTCATAAACACTGCAAATTGAACTACTACGATCTACCCACTTTTTTCCAGAAATAAAAACATTATTACATACCAGATAATTTGTTGTTGTGCAATTTTTTTTCAGAGGCGCAGAAGTTAGTTATATCATAATTTGTTTATAACAATTATTGTTTTTCAACAACAAATTGTTGATTTGTGTATCAAAAAAATGCCACATTGTAGCGCATTGTTTTATAAATGTATAAAATGAAAATTAATAAAATCGATTAGGTAGTCTCTGAGAAAAAAATTTTCTTCTAATTTGATGCGGAAAAACTCAATTGTTAATAAAAAATTAACCATGAAGAATTTTGGGACGAAATTCACAGGATGCACCACTCTCTTATAAGACTCTCATTCGGCACAGAATTGATTGATTATTCGAACCTTTGGAAAATTCGAGGCTCACTTGAGAAAGCCTTACCCATAGACGAGTGTAAATTTAAAGTTGCTATAAATTACTGTTAGGCATTTGACAACTTTTTTCGCATTAAACAAACAAACTTTTTTTTTTTGTATGAATGAAAAATAAAAATACCAAAAATCAAAATAAAAATAAAATACCAAAAATCAACAGAAATTTGTAGCTACTTGAAACTAAAATCTTCAGTAAACTTGAATGTAAAAAAATGAGTAGTCGAAAATATTCTAAAAAGTCTGAGTAAAAACTTTCTAAATTTGTTGAAATTTTTGTAAAGTTGGAAACTTATATTTGTATGTGCAGTATGTATATAATATTTAGAAGTAGCGCTGTTTTTATATAAAATGATTTCACAAAATTTTGTATGAAAAAAATGGTGAATAGGAATAGCAAGGAAGTCACCGGGTATTTATCTATGTAAGTATCTGTACCTCGAAAAATCATTGAATTATAGAAAAAAAAAAGATATCGATTTTATTTTGATGAAAGCTAGGTGACAGATTTTTAGCCCTCGATACAAAAAGTGGTGCAAAATATAATTCGGTTAAACTAATCCTAGATCTGTTATAATTATGGCTCTTTCAGTGCACTTCGGGTGAGGCTTGATAGGATAGGACTTGACTACCACTTTCATAATGCGTTGAATGCGAATGAACTTTCAACTCAACGCATCCCTCAAATATTTAAAATTAAAATATTTATACTTTATATAAGTATTGTCGATTGCAACTAGAACTATATCGAGTTTCCGCTAAAAGAAATAAAATATCCAAATACGCGTACATATAAACAATTTAAACTTTACCACTAAAATTTGCTAAATTCACATAAATTGTGCTGAGTTCGGTTAAATAATAGTTTTTCCGTAAGAAAATTTGCAAATTAGAGCAGCGTTTTGCAATACGAAGCATAAGAAGCTGCCACAACCACGATGGCAAAGTTTTCGACTTTGTGACCAGCGCAACGCCACATATGTGGTCGTGGTAAGAGTGTTGCGAGGGAAACGACTGCTCTAGCTCCTGGTGTCCTAATGCTAATGTCCATAAATCAAGCAAAAGTTATTAAACTTTGAATTATGACACATGCAAAAAACAAAAAGACGAAGCAATGTGTACGTATGCGCATCAGACGCGGCATGTTGCATTTACCAACACATGTATGCATGTATGTATGTATGTATGTGTATGTGTGTGTGTGGACAACTTAGCAATGGCTGTATGAAAACAACAACAAAACCACGTGGTTATGTGTGAAAAGTTTCTACATGCAGCAGTGGTGTGGTCCCCCGTGGTTGTCTAACATTACTAACACTAATACACATAAGCATACATATGTACATATGTCTTAACGCTAAGACAAAAGGCTGTCCATATCGAAACTAAGCTGCTGTGTTGCATGCAACACGCGCGCACAATGAAGTTGTTGTCAACTTGCAACAGTGCAATTTTGCTGAATTGTTGTTTTTATTAGGTACAAGCAATTTTCAAGCTATTGGAGAAGAGGATACGTATGTATGTACATACGTAAATCTGTATATGCTTGTCTATCGGAGTAGCTTTGGGCCTCTGAGACATTTCATTCTGGCATGAACTTATACAAAAAATTTTGAAATTGTATTGGAGCGTCGGAAGAAATAACCAAATTTCGAGTTGGGAAATATTTGTCTCTCTTTTCCGCGTAATCTCTGAAACTACTATTGAAAAGCTACCGAAAATTCAAAGCTTCAGTAGTCCCGAGTGTCACATGAGCTCTTTTAATATCACAAAAAATGTTGAAGTTGCGAGTTTACAGGAAAAGTGGTTCCGCAGTGCGATTCACTAACTTTAAACGATCCGACAATCGCAATTCTCGTCGACAATATTTGTCGTTTGCAGTAACGATTAGCAGCTGTCTCATTGTATTTATTCAAAGTGCTAAAGAGTGGCACCTTTGTCAAACTAAATGTCAAAATGGGCGAAAAATACAAAAGGGAAAGAAAAAAAACAAAAGAATGCATGCTGCTGATTATAAATTTGAGCGCGTTTTTTTATATTTGATCAAAGTGAAATAATGCACCAGCTTATTTGAAACAACATATATTTATAATAGTTTTTATATAGTGCAATGTTCCATTGTAACAGAATTTCGGACTAGCCTCTGAGTGATTTGGTAGGATAGTAATCGACTCGACTTCATGGTTTGATTTTCAAAATTCGCTCCATTATGAGTCATGTTGTTGTGTTCCAAAGTATTTGAGTTTATTTATTATCTATGTATTAAAACTATATTTCTGTTCGCATACTTAAATTCTTGATAAAAGTTTGATTTTACCATTCGCACATCAATTGAATGGTAGATATTTTGGTTGACACAATTCTCCTCATGAACCTTTGGCGCCAAAATTGGCACAAGAGTGAAGTCGACGGTCCCAATAGTGCCTCCCACCAAAGGGTGACAACACTGAAGCAAACATTTCTATATCAGCTTGACGCTCCACTTGGGTCATAGAAAACCTGCCAAACTGAGAAATTAGTTATTCAGCCAACTGTGCAGTTAACCGATACAATTTCTGAAATTCTGTTGCGTTCAATTGAAAGAGATTGTCCACATCCCGGAGTAAACGTCGATTTCCTGTTGGAGTGCTTACTTTTTACTCACCTCGTAATAACTCATATGCCGAATATTCAAACGACATTATGTAATGTTCCTTTTATAATTTCAAGAAAACAAATCACCGAATTTTAAATTATTTTTTATTTATGTTGAAATCACGAATTTTTCTTTTCTTGATTGAGTCAACAACATCAAATTTGTTGTCGTTTAGTTTTTGATAATAGACTAGCTAACAACACCAACTGCTTCGATGATAGCGAAAACCATTTAGAAATGGCTGCTGAATAGGAACATCGTTAAAATTTGCATTAAGATGAGTTAACAATGCGAATATCGTTAAAAAAAATGTTAGTGAATCGCACTACTTAGAAAGCTAAAATGGAGGCCCCTCAATTGAATTCCGAATAACACAAAGCTTTGAGTATGTAAAACAATTGGTTTTGTAAAGGTTTTATTATTTCGTAAAATCGAAGCGTTTGCCTCAAGTATGAAGTATTAGAATATTGTATTTAATGACAATGAAAATATTGCGGATCAATTTGGACAACTTTTTAAGTCTAATAATTCCCCTAAGTTCAATTTACCATTTTCCAAATAGCCATACGAGCTTTTTCCCAATAATTAAATCAGCGATTTCCGATGAGAGTGTGTTATTTTGCCTAAAAGCTTTAAAGAATCGTTTCGGTATGTACTTGATCTAAGCCCATCAAGTTTTCTAAAAAAATTCTTAATTACTTATATCAGGCTTTATCCAACTTTTTTCTGTCTGTCACTAAAATAACACATTTTACCGTCAGCTAGGAAATAGTCTTTTATAATCACTCTCTTCTGGAAAACTTTCCGTAATTCCAAAATTAGCTTAAGCAATTGTTATTAATCAGTTGAAATATTTGATCAATATAGCATCATCAAAATCTCAGCACGGGTTTTGTAAAGGCAAATCTACTATTACTACTCGTACCATAAAACACAAGAAAATCGTTTTAAGGTCCATCAATTTGGCTTTATTGGAAGGATAATTTTATGCCATTAATGTTTAAATATGATTTTGGGCATGTGGCCGCCGCGGCTGGCTCGAATAAAGCCAATTCTACAGGTCCAATTTTCAACCACTTTTTCGAGCATATGGGGCCGTATGTCGGCAATAACGCCACGAATGTTGGCTTCCAATTCCCCTAACGTTTCTGGTTTGTTGGCGTAAACGAGCGACTTCACATATCCCCAAAGAAAATAATCCAATGGTGTCAAATCACACGATCTTGGTGGCCAATTTACAGGTCCATTCCGCGAAATTATGCGCTCATCGAATGTTTCCTTCAATAAATCGATTGTGACGTGCGCTGTGTGGCATGTAGCGCCGTCTTGTTGGAACCACAACTCATCCACATTCATGCCATCCAATTCGGGAACAAAATAGTCGGTTATCATGGCTCTATACCGGTCTCCATTAACGGTAACTGCCTCTCCAGCATTATTGCGGAAGAATTATGGCCCAGTGACTCCACCAGCCCATAGAGCACACCAAACAGTCAGTTTTTGTGGATGTAATGGCGTTTCAAGGGTCTCATGTGGATTCTCTTCACTCCAAATGCGGCAATTTTGCTTGTTGACGTAGCCATTCAACCAAAAATGAGCCTCATCACTGAACAAAATTTTGCGATGAAAATCAGCATCGAGATCAATCTCATTTTCGGCCCATACACCAAAATCACGACGCATTGCATGGTCTCGCGGCTTTAATTCTTGCACAAGCTGGATCTTGTAAGGTCGCAAGCCAAGATCTTTGCGCAAAATCTTCCATAAAGTTGATGGACAAAGCTCCAATTGCTGTGCACGGTGGCGAATCGATTCATTCGGGTCCTCTTCAACACTTTGCTCTACAGCGGCAATTGTTTCTTCGGTGCGCACTGTTCGACGTCTCTGCGGATGCGTATTATCACATAGAGTAAACGTAGTGCGAAAACAATCCATGGTTAACCGAATTAATTGCTCTGATGGACGATTATGTCGACCATAAAATTGACGGAGCTCGCGGTAAACTTCGCGAACTGAACCATTATTTTCGAAATTAATTTGCACGATTTGCAAGCGTTGTTCTTTTGTCAACCTGTTCATGATGAAATGGCAAACCAAACTGAACATAAATGACATTAGAGTTGCCAGATTTGACCACAAAATGCCAGTTTTATCTCTATTCGAAAAACAAACCTGTAAAAAAAACACCCGATAGTTGTATTGAAAAATGTTTCTTCTAATGTTATTGATATGTTTTCATAAGTTGCTCAAGGAAGCCTAGGCCAGTTTGTTTTTGTTATTTATAAATGATATTTCTGCCGAGCGTGCTACAACAAAAACGTACACTAACAAATTGTACGCTCAATGACAGCGAGAATCGGCGAGAATTACAACAAGCGCGTAGTTTTGACACGACTTCACTTAGCTGCTTTCTCAACACCACCTAGTATGAATTCGTCTTGGATGATCTTTATAACAGACAGTTTAGTTAGTTGGTGCAACGTTAATTAAAATAAAATTTTTGTATATGAGCTTGTCACGAAAAACTATTTAGCCAGCTTCTTAAAGAATAAACAACTATACTCTGGAGCAGGTGAATAATTTTGCTTACTTGGGAGTTAAAATGGCTATAGCCAATAAGGCTGGTAGTGTATTGGCCTTTATATCTTTATAAAGCGATGATCAAAATAATTCAAGGGCCCATATGTAACTAAAGTCTCCTTTACATGGATCCAGCGTTAGCAAGTTCACATAGATCAGCAGAAATCAATTAAAAAACAATTCTTACTTTTTGTCCTAAGAGATTTTCGATGGCATTTTCCTCATTATACTAATCGTTTGAGACTAATAAATCTTCCCACTCCAAATACGTTTCTTATTACCGAAGTTAGACTAAATTTAAAACAGTTTAAGAACAATTTTGAATTAAATTAACCTTTTTAATGTTTCTGTCAAGATTTTAACAGTCTTTCCAGCTTTCGGTTTTCACTTTAAAAAGTATATTGAAATATTATATTTAAAATACATTTTTTTTTAATTGTACATACTTATTCTTTATTATATTAAACAGTTCCCACACTATACTTTTAAATATAAATACTTATAGTTATATTTTTTTCTCACGACAAGCATATATAAAACTCAATAATTCTATTCCTAAAATTAAAAGGCGCATTTTAGTCAAAGACTGAAATGCAAATACCATCATGGTAAAGCAATTGCCGTTTTATAAGTAATTTGAAAATGCGTGCAATTTGCATCCCTGCCGTTGTAATAGAGCATTCTAAACCTAACAGCGGCCTGAAACTGCTTTCTTTAAAAAACTTTTTTCTAAGAATATTGCGGCTTTTAAAAATTTAAAAATGCTTCTTACTCAGTTGAAATGCCAAGCGTGCCTACGTCTATATCAATCTGACTTGTTTTATGCTGTTAAAAAAACCGTTAAGTGAATAAAGTTATCAAACCCTGCTCGGGTGTGAAAAGTATAGAAGAGTCTAAGCTCGGATTCAACCGAACCTTAAATACCCGGTGTAGATGTGCATATAAAAATAGATGTGAGTCATTTATAGGCGGTCAAATTACTGAACCGATATTTATGTTATTTACACAGTTGGTTCAAGTGATTTTCGGGACGAAGGTAAGGTATATAAAAGTTTGGAAAAGTTGTATTCGCAACTATTTGGTGTAGACGAATGATATTTGAGCAAATATAAGTATAAGTGTCTTATAGATCAAACTGTGCACGAGTATCATTTGGGAAAAATGGACCCCCGCCCTATGCAGTGAAAAAGCCGAGTTTCTTGTAACTTCACAACTATTCGATGCAAATGTACAGTATTTGGCGTATATATCCGATATATGAGGCTATATATTATTTGTTGGGGGGAGTGGAGGACTCATGCCCCTATTTAAAACGAACCTACTATTCACAATATATTTTTAGCTGTTTGACGAATATATTTGATATTCGATATATACATACATACATATGTATTTCCTGTAGAGGAAAATATAAAGTGTATTTTTAGCACAAAGGCACTTTTCAATATCTAAGCATTTTTTTTTATTAATTGGCGCAGTAAAGCAAACAATCTTAAACAAAGTTTTTCGTTTTAAATAAAAAAGGCAAATTAGTAGGTATGAATTAAATAACTTCGATCCCTAATTAAAATACCAGATTTGAAAGAATTCGCGGTATATGTACCTTGGCAGATTTTGTGTAATTTGATAGGGTTTGGTCAAGCAATTGCGGAGATATAAGTTTTTTTTTTTAATAAGTAGGCGGGGCGCGCCCATTTGCCAAAAAAAGGTTTACACGCGTGTTCCTTTCCCAAACCCAATTCTATGTGTTAAATTTGAGAAAATTAGCTTCAGTAGTGAAATATCGCGGCCTATTTATTTTCACAAAATACCGTTTTGTGGGCGTGCTTATTGTGTTTGGGTCCATGGCAACGGACAGGCGTGGCTTAATCAAATTCGCTATTAATTTTAAGAATTTGGACATATGTCTATATCTGTCTCGTTTATTTTATGCTGTTAAAAACAACCGTTAGGTGACCAAAGTTATAATACCTTGGGCAGCACCAGTGCCCTCGGGTATAAAAAACACAAAAACACAACGTCATGAGGACTGCGCTATTCGTATCGGTTGGTGGAAGGAGGGTAACCGTTGTGTTTATTATTTGTTATTACTATTATAATATTTATATAATATGCATATATATTTCTGCACGCCTCTTCTGTATTGTTTTTGCTTCCACTTGATGATTAGTCAAATCCTATACAAATTTAAACTTTTAGATAGCTAAATATTTTCTTGATTCAGAGAGTTTAGTAAGTGACATTGGTTTTTATTAGGAAATGCTTTTAGACTAGTTTTTTAATCGTTGAACTCGAAATTTTCGAGATAGGCAAAAAACTGCTTTCTTGGTCCCTAGCTGTTATTGCAAAAAAAAAAAAACTTCAGAAGTTATGCTAAAAGTAACTCGAATTGTATGAAATGATTTCCATGTTTTCAACTTTTATTTGGCATAAAATGGTTTTAGCAGTGAGAAAATCTATACGAATATAAACGTTTTGGATATCATAATGTGAATAATTTCATGTAAGTATAATTAAAATTATCAGCGTACTGAGCTAAATGAATCTTTAAAACTGCATCCGACAACAATAATCACACACATTCGCTTTAATAGCGGCAGACTGTCGTATTTGAAAAGTGGTCAAACGTAACAGCAGCTCACAAGCCGGCTGTGGTCCATTGGCCCACAAGTCGTAGGTTGTGGGTTGAAATGCCGGTGGAGTCATGAAAGAAATTTGATGGGGATATGTGGTGATTTTCGAAATAGCTATGATTTCTACCACTCCTGACTTTTGTTGTCTTTTTTCCAAAATACTTTCTTTATACCGGCCTTGAGCTCAAAAATAAATATTGTCGTTGAATTAAAAAAAAAAAATTTAAAAATAAAATACACGGAAATTATTATTTTTTATATTAATGCCTAAAAATATATTTATGCACAATATACTCGAACACAAGCGGTTATTCGATTATTAGTCAATTAGCGACTATTCGATTTTTATTATTCGAATTGCCAAGTTTAGTTTGGAGACAATCCGATTTCGGCGTTGTGTCATCTTCTAAGCCATTTTTCGTTCTCTAGTCATTAAAATAGCAATACAAATATTGGCATAAGCCTGTAAATCTTTATTTTAATATTCCTCATGAGTGCGCTTTTAGTTTTGCTGAAACGTACGCCTTCTAAGAAATCTTTCATATGCATTGGAAGAAAAAGTAAAAAAATCAATATCGATACACTTCCAAGTCAATCAGCGTAAGCCTATTTAGAAACCAGCTTTGGCGGCATCCTAACGCTTCAAAGTGGCTTAAATACCCGCAAGTATGCAATGCCATTTACAGCCGCTAGAACTGACACATTCACTATAACCGCCCACTTGACTTGCTCTCATTGCTTTCATTATGTGCACTTACTTGCAGATATATCTACTCATATTGCTTGTGTGTATATGGAATTGACATTGTTGTTATTGTCGTTATTATTGCTATCTGCATTGCAGTTGCTGTGCAATGCTTTGCTATTAAAATACAACTAGTTTACATATCGATGCCACAGGCGGTGTTGTTCCTACACTTAGTTGTCGTTGATGATGTCTCTATCATGGTTTGTGCCAATGCTCATGGCGTTTGCTGTTGCTACTGTTATTGTTTTTACTTTGAGCTTCAGTTTGCCTCTGTTCTTGTTGTTAGCCGTTATCGTTGGTAGGTAGCAGTTGCGACCTTTTCGTTTCCATTTGTCGTTTATTGGTTTCGCCTTCTATGGCGGAACAATGCGCAGGCATCAGTACCGTTAATCCGTATCTGCGCTCTGCGCATTTCTATAGATATATCGTTTGAGTGATGCCGATACAGATAATGCAATTTTTGTTGTTGAAGATAGAAGACAGATATGCTTAAGGTTTAAATTTTTACTCAGCTTGCTTACGCAAACGTTTAAGAGCTGTAGGAAATACAGCTATACGTCGCTAGTAAATAAAAAAAATCTCACACAGTTTTTTATATACCTTTAGTGAAGATTAGATGTTAAAATTGAGGTAGACTGTAGGCCCTGGCTTCAATTTATGGCCTGGGCAAATAACACCAAAAACTATAGAGATTTTTTTTTTTAAATCGGTCGCCCCTCGGCAGGTAATGGCAAGCCTCCGGATGTATTTCTGCCATAAAAAACTTCTCGCAAAAATCAATTCATTCTCAGTGCAAACATCAAGCTATGATGGAAGCGCCAAATTATTATTTTTATTACCAGGAAGACGACCATACCCGCCCGCCTGTTGGGCAACCTAGTAGCTCAGTTTTAGAGATATCTGTATACAATTTTGTTTCATGTATTTTCAAAATGGGCTAGAAGTTGATCCGGTGAATTTCGTCTAACCTACAGCACCATGAATCGTGAGGGATATTTGGTACAGGATTGAAATCTGCGGTGGCTCATCCGTAGTACACAGACGCAGAAACAGAAAACGAAGGAGGACTCAAGATAGAGAAGATCCAAGGGAAGGTTAATTATAAAAAAAATAGGAAACTACTACACTAGGGCAACTAGTAGAATGCATTCAAAGAAGATCTGGTGGATAAAGTTATTAGGATCATGGGGCGCCAAAAAAAAGCGGAAAAAAGAACAACGGAAAGGCTTGGACGGTAATAGCTTATACAGGAAAGGGGGCATTGGAATTGGCAAATATGTTCAAAAAATACAGCACACACATAACATTTAAAACACCAAATAACAGAACGAAAATCCTACGAACCCAGCAAAAGACCCACTAAACTTGCAAGGAGTGTACAAACTGGCATGCGAATACAAAATGCAGCTACATGCGATAGACAGGGCTTAAAATAAAAACAAGGTTTCGCGAAAACTTACGGGACTATAACAAAAATATACAGAACTCCACTACAATACCTGAGTCAAACTTTGCAAACCATATGTGAAAAAATAACAAGCAAACAGTTAAAATTCTGCTGTGAAACACAAAGGACGCCGCCTGCAAGCACTTGAGAATATGGAAATACAGTTAATCACTTAAGTAACTATACACCCCAATTGTAGTTTCAAGTTATTAAAAAATTCCTCCAAATTTTCAAATCCAGCATCATTGTTTAGCAAAAGTATTTAAATTGTAGCATAAGTTGCTATGTACGCATCAAAATAGCAGAACATTTGTTTCCCGTTATCCACAGTTAATCATTTTCTAGAATATATGCACAAATTATATCACGTAAGTAAGTATACAGTATACGTTTGTTTCGCGAGCATCGAATTTGCATGAGTTAGATAAAATTAATTTTATAAAACTAGTACTGGTATTTTTCAGTAAGTAATACTAAAACTAAAAAAATACAAAGCATATAATATTTAAACTAATATTCCAGCAATGGCGCCAAGAGGAAAATAACTTTCAAATGATCTTAAAAATGTGATAATAAAACTTTATAAAGAAAATAAATCTTTGCGGGAAATTGGAGCAATTGTTGGTAATAGCCATTTTACAATTCAAAAAATAATAAATTAGTTAAAAAGATCAGGTGCCACTGAAAATAACCCACGTTCTGGCCGTCCTCGTATTTTTAATGACACTGAAAACCGTTCTCGTATTATCGGAAGGTAAAAGAAAATCCTAAAACAAGTGCTCCAAAAATAAAAACTCAAGTAGAAAATGAAACGAGAAAGCAGGGTATTGTATTCCGCAGGTTACCATGGCCGAAATATTAGGTAAAAGCCGTTTGTTAGCAAATTGAACCGCCGAAAACGGATCGTGTTCGCCAAAGAGTACCAAAACAATACGGTGATACATCTTGGAATAATGTAATTTTCTCAGATGGGACTAAATTTAACATTCATGGGTCGGATGGACGTGAAAAAGTCTGGCGAAAAGTTAACAAGGAGTTAAATCCATATACAAACAGAAAACATTGGGCGGAAGAATATCTAATAAACGAACAAACGATTTTAAACGCAGACATAACATTTGACCCTTTAAACTTGTTTATGAAAAAAAAAAAACAAGAATTTATGTACTTATACTTCTACCCTTTTAAACATACCACAAAAATAACCGCCTATAACGCCGATTTCCATAGTAAGTTTATAGAGAACAAGCTTACGACAATCAGTGACGTCATAGAAACAGCATCGTCCCACTCAAAGTGGGCCTAATTTCAACATTTTTCAAATAAAAACATTAATAAATCTTGTTACTGTTTTTTTTTAAATCTATTATTTGTGTTTTCTTTTTAATCCTTTTTGCATGATATCTCCATAAAGCGATCTAATCCGAAAATACATCCGAGATTTATAAAAAAAGATTTTTTATACTTTCACAACAATTCAAGATTTTGAATTTTTCAAATGTTTTTTAAATAGTGTTTCATAAAGGGTTACTCTATTAATTTTTTAAAATATTTTTCACATTGCACCATCAATTAATATTTATTAATATTTAATTAATTAATATTTAATTAATATAAAAATAATATTTAATTTTTTTTATTAATGTATAAAAATAAATTTTTTATAAAATTAAATATCTAAATTTTATTTGGGTAACTTAAATAATTATAAATAAAATTATTTTAATTTTTTTTTATAATTATTTAAATTTTTTTTATAATTAAATAATTTGATAAAATTTATAAATAAAAAATTTTTTATAGTGATAAAAGTTTAATAATATAAAATTTATTCCATTTTTTTTTTTTAAATATATCAAAATAAAAATTTAAAATATAATTGAAAATTATTTATTCAATTTAACTAAATTAAAATAATAGGGGATTTTATATTTAGTGTTTAATAAATAAAGAGTTAATTATATTAATTAATATTTATTTATTTGTGTTAATTTATAAATAATTTTATTTATAATTATTTAATTATTTCAGGATTGTAGTATAAATTAATTTTATTTTTAATAAATTTGTTTTATATTTATTTTATCTTAGAAGTTAATCTTAAAGTTAAATAATCGGTTAGCATTACCAGCAAATGCAAATGACGCATTTGAGCTGAGAATGTTTACATGTGTTGGTCGAAAAAAAGGACGTTTGCAATTGAGTAACCAAATATAGGAATGTGGTCATTCAAAAAAAAAAACCAAAGTTTATATATTTTTGCGGCCTACGAGGGCAATTTGAAAAAACTAACAAATTTCATTTTATTTTTCAACGTAGTCTCATGAGGAAGCAATTCGTAGAATAAATCAATCAGTTTTGCTCATTCGTTAACGTTTTTGGTCCATTGTAAGCAGTAAGAGCGTCTTTTGACCCTTCAGAACGTTCAGCATCATCGGTGCTCGTACGACCACAATGAAAATCTGCGATCCACTTGTAAAGCAATTTAATTTATGATGAAGAGTACGGGAAATGTTAAGTGGCGTAAAAAATATAGTTTGGTGATAACACAGACCTCAAATTTTTATGGCTTTTTAGAGCCCAAAACGTACATTAGTTTTAAGACACAGAATTTACATTGTTTAAGAAGAATTTTCCAACCCCCTGTTTGGAACCAACTCCGTAATAAACCATATGATTTCAAAGTTGTCCTAATCTTGTACTCCATCAGCCTTGTATAACAACGGACCAGAAAGGCAGCAATTGCACACAACGAAAAAATTACACTCAATATATCACTTGCTAAAAACGCTTTGTCTCTCAATCAAACAATATACATCAAATTCACTATTACCTTTAAATAAAACAAGCTTCGGAAAGAGCATTTAGAGAAAAAACATCATTGAGTTTTAACACATTTTTATATGAATTAAAAGTCATTGATAATTTTTTATGCATCTAAAATAATTAAATAAAATTACCATGCCTTTACATAAACTATTAGTAGGTACATATATTATAAGTAGTACCTCCTTTCAAAAATTTTCAAACGCGCTGCTTGAATTATTCGCTGTCTCAGTGATGTTCAACCTCAACGCCGCCACAGACATCAAGGACTTCGAAACTATAATACTCAACCGCCAATGGCACCTACAAACATACATACACACACACACGGCCATACATACATACATACATACTCACATCCATATACAAGGTGGCGCAAAAGTAAACTTCCGATGTTTTTTGGCTGTAATTTAAAAAAAAAAATGAAAAACTTTGATTCTTCTTGTGGACCATTTTTACTTGGTCTTTTTATATTTTTTACATCAAGTCGTGAATATGATGTCATGTACGAGTAAATGGCCGCCGCCACAGTTGATTGCCATTTGAGACCTTTTTATGGCGTTTTCCATCACTTTGGCCAAAACTTCCGGCGATAGGTCCTCACATTCTTGACGAATATTCTCTTTAAGAGCTGCAAGAGTCTGAGACTTGTTGACATAAACCCGCGACTTCAAAAAGCCCCACAAAAAGAAGTCTGGAGTGGTCAAATCAGACGCTCTTGCTGGCCAGTGCAAATCGCCAATACGGGAGATTAGGCGCCCGGGAAATGCATCCTTCAGCATATCGGTTGTGGCACGTGCAGTGTGTGCCGTTGCACCGTCCTGTTGGAACCACATGTTTTCCAATCCCAATTCATCAAGTTGCGGCAAAAAGAACTCGTTGATCATTGCTCTGTAGCGCTCACCATTCACAGTAACCGTTTGGCCCGCGACGTCTTCGAAGAAAAAAGGTCCGATGACTCCTCCAGCGAAAACAGCACACCATACAGTGACTTTGAGCGGGTGTAATGGCTCTTCGTGGGTTACACGCGGATTTTCAGTGCCCCAGAAGCGAAAATTTTGCTTATTTACGTACCCGCTAAGATGGAAATGGGCCTCAACACTCATGATTATTTTTGATGAAAAATCATCTTCCTCTTGGTTGTGATTAAGGATGGCTTGAGCGTATGTTAGACGCGATTGGCGGTCAGCAGCTAACAGCTGATGCACCGTCTGGACTTTGTACGGAAACATCTTCAAATCTTGTACCAAAATTCGCTGTAAAGACCGTCGACTGATACCCATTTGCGTGGCACGTCGTCTGGTCGATGTCGACGGCGCTTCCATGACATCCTCGGCTACAGCAGCAATATTATCTGCAGAACGGCTACTCCGGGGTCTGCCACGCCTGGCAGCATCTCGTGTTGTGCCTGTCTCTTCGAGGCGAGCGGCTAAACGTCGCAGTGTTTCACCAGTAGGCGTTGGACGGCCAAGAAATCTGCGACGAAATTCACGTTGTGCCAAAGTCACCGACCGATTATTGGTCAAATAAATAGTCAGCAATATTCCGCGTTGTGGAGCAGTGTAGCGTAACATTGTTTATTAACGTGTATTTCGCATGTGTTTACTACACAAATGTCAAAACAGAACTGACATTAGGGGCCAATCGCAAAATGTATAGCATTTTCTGAAAGGAGGATTACTTTTGCGCCACCTTGTATATGCACATAGGTGCAGGCTCATCAATATTTTGCCCGAAAACCTACATGAAATAAATCGCAATCTCTCACAAAGACTACTTAGCTGGTGCCTTGTGGGGTGGCAATACACTGATAGACAGCGGCGGCAGTGCTGTCTGATCCAGCACGCAGTAATGCAAGTTGCAAAATTTTAGCGGTTAAATCATCATCATCATCATCGGCAATGTGGTGCCCCGGGGAGAAACGCAGCTGTGAGCATAGGGCATGCGATATATGTACATATGATAAAGGGATATTGTAAAAGAACATTGGGGGCCGTAGGTTAAGAGAGAAGCGAATTGTGCACATAAGTGCCCTCAACGCGCATCATTTGCAGTGAAGCGTGAAGAATATGTTAAAAGGACTATTTATGTAGTAAACAGCTGATGTAAGAGAGCGACAGTGCAAAAGTAAGAACAACTAAAGCAACAAATGCCAGTAACACATTCGCACGAACTCCCACCCGAACCGAAATTAATGTATGTATGTAAATTAAAGTGGAACAAAAGAATGTAAACATTCGATATTCTTTGCGCACTCGATATTATTCGGGACTGTTAAGCATTTTGGTTTCGATAAAATCATTCGAAATCGAAATAGATAGGTATTCTTGCCTTTTAATTCCGACAATTTTTTTTTTGGTTTCAAAAGTCTTGACTTTATGTAGTTGGAATGAACTGCAATTGACGAATTAAAATGAAATCTTTTTGTTGTTTGCCAGCTAAATCTTTTCTATTTAAATTTTCATAATATCGGGAAGATTTTTAAGTTATTAAAAAGTATTTTTTAGGCATAGTCAGTAAAAAACTTTGAATTCATTGAGTGAAATAAATAAATAAATAATCTGCATTCAATGATAAATCTGTATCACTAAATTTCTATATAAAAACTACTTAGATAAACAAAGCGAAAACGATCGAAATTAAATCGGCCTGGTCCCCTGGTTCAGTTTTCATCGAATAGTTCCATATTGCCATGAATAAACACCGTACTCGAAATTTGTGTGTTCCTGGGATTCATTCGTAGTTTTATATCCGTTCAAGCTTTAGTAAATATTTGGAAAGCATTCATATTTTTAAGATCCAAACAACATTCTTAAACTTTCCAACTTTAAATCTATTTGAACTCACTCGGAATCGAGAACATCAAAACTAGAACTACATCGTTTTACTTTTCAAACCGAATCGACCTATTTATGGCCCGTAAATTTCCACCCTGTTAGATTAAAATTTAACGCGCTATAAAACTGCATACCCAATTTGTTTTTATTAATAAACATTTTTTAAATTTTTGATATTAATCGCAACTGTTTATTAGTATTGCACATAAATTTTTACCATTTTTGGGGTAATTCCATAATTTGTAATTTTCAAAGACTCTCCTATAATCCGGTCTGGAAATTTTTTTCTATAAACAACATTTTACTGCCCATGATATAGACGGCTGAACAGAATAATAAAAAAATTTAGCACACAAATAGGCAATATCTTACGTTAACACATAGGTTATAGTTTTGTGGAGTTGCCACCTACTAAGGAAATTGTAGTCAATTAAATAAGTAACTAAAATTATAAAATTATTGACGACTGGATATATCAGGATAAGATTTGGCACATATTCAGTCCGTTATAGGGGTTAAATCGATTTTTTAAAGGGAGTAGCCACCTTTCTAAAACGTCAATTTTAATTGAAATAAAACTAAATTTTGCAATAAGGGTATCAAATGAAAAAGGCCTAGTAGAGCTTCATTTCTCAAGTGTTTGAAGGGAAGTTTGCCACCTGTTTAAGTGGAAATTAAGTTAAATAAGAAAATAAATGACATTTGACCATATACATAAGTGCTAAACTAAAAGTTCTATGAAAACTAAATTTCAAAAATACTTTAGTGCAGAGTTGCCATCTATTTAAAAAATTAATTGAAATTAAAATAAGTTGAACTAAATTTTAAAATATACGTCTCAAACGGAGAAGGGTTTAGAAAACGTTAAATTGAAATTATTTTTGGATAGGGTAGCCATTAACTTAAGAGAGTAAACTAAATTAAGCTGTTTAGGATTAGGTAATCAAAGGAAGTATCGCGAGATTCAGAGGAACTAGCCAGAAAAAAACTTAATCATGAAAATGTGTTTAAAGAGCGTTGCCACCTGTTTATAAAACATTAATTTAGTTCAATTGCTAAACTTGCTCAAATATATCAGTTTTGTTGTGAAACAAATGCGTATATTCGACGAAATGTATGAAGAGGTTTGCCACCTGCTAAAGAACTTTGCTACAACTTAATTGGTTGGGTAACTGAATTTCAACTATGCTGGGGTGTAACAAAAAAGGTTAACGGTATGTTCAGCCCAGTAATATATTGGGAGGGGGTTGCCGCCTGTTTAAACTATTTAAATTGAACTAAATTTATACGATAAATGAAGCATTATTATACTGGTTTGAACTAATAGAGGTTTAAGAAAACTTAGGCTCGGAAAATGTTGAGGGGTTCTCAGCTGTAAGCAAATTTTTTACTAACGCAGGTGAAATCAGGTATTAAAATTAAATTTGTATGGAGGAGAGTTTTAGTAAATGCAATTGTTATGCCGCATTTTTAAATGGAGTAATTCTTCATACTGGTAAATATCTTCACACATTGTCAATACTTTTGAATACAATTTTTGAGACTTCCTTAACACTGAAAGAGTTGCTTTACTTATATAACCGCCTGACTGAGGGCGTTATGATGATAATCAGTGAATGCCTGTATATTTGTATATTTATGTCTATCAGGTTGAGTTTCAGCTTTATAATTTTGGGATACGATAATGAGACTTCTAAATGGCGCTATCGGTTGACAAACCAGTTTGCAATTATGAAGTAGGGTTACATTTTTTTGCTTAGATAAAAAGAAAATTAAAAACTAAAAATGAATTAAAATTTTTAACTTAAAAGTTATTAACTTTGGTGAAACTATTTATTTACTTTTCTGTTACACTTGAATTCATAACGTTAACCCGAATGCTATGCGAATGAAACAGCATCCAAAAATCTAGTTTTGAATAAAGTATTATGGGGCTTAAAATAGTTTCGTATTTATATCTATTCCCAACCTTACATTATTCTATTAGAAACATTTTGCATTTAAGCATTGTAAATTTTTTCATAAAACCTTAAGACCTACTCTAGTGTGCAAATGTATGTAGAAGCGAATGTGTCCGCAAGCGGTTTTATGCCCTTATAGCGTTTGTTGCAAATAAGCGGTTTTTCACATGCGCACACTAGTCCCCTCACTTCAACACGCCCACATTTGTGTTGCTCTGCAGAATTTCCATTGTTATACTGTCGAATATCATCAACTAAAAGTGTTTCCTCCTTCTACGCCGAACGCCCCCTCACCCTCTCCCTCCCTCCAACCACGCATGTCGCACATCAACAGCCAACAGTGTGTGTATTACTATAAATTTGCTTATAAATTATTATGAACTATACTCGTACATATTTGCACATTTTATTGCATTTGTACGTGTTTGATTTTCCATACATACATACATACGTACATATACTCATTGCTAGTAAACTAAGTAACTCTACTGCCTCGAGGGAATGATGTAGAAATGCCCAATAACAAAATATAGCTACACGAAACTACTTATGCACCGCTTGATAGTTGCATGCATCAAAATTCGTACATTTGACAGGCTGCTTAACACAAGTGCACATAAGTATGCGAATATATTTAGATATATATATATATGTATTGTATATATATATATATATAATTATGTATGTATGCGTGCTTGTTTGCTTATTTTAGTGTACGTGTGCTTTGCGGCAAAGTTTCGTTTCGAGTATTTTGCATTCATGACCCGCTTCTACCACTGTTACTGCTGCTACTGCTGCTACTGCTGCTGTCGTTGCGGTTACAGCCACAGTGTAACGCGTATTAAATACAAATAGCAGTTTAGCTAACACCAGCAGACACATTTGCACATAGACACGTACATATCTACATATGTATGTATGTAAGCCACATGCTCATATACATACACTTTGCCACAAACATCAATTCTTCATTCGCTTTTGTATTGAAGTTGATAATTTATGGTTTAGACAAGTTGGAAACGGTTTTGGGGCTAACAACTTTAAACTGCACGACGTTTTTAGCGAAAACTATAAAGTAAATATACTCATACTACACACACACACACTAGCACACATACATACATATGTACATACGTATGCATTCGTATGGATGCATGCAAATTTGTTGTCTATATTGTATTTATGTATGTATAGGCATTATTGTACGCGCCCTTGTCAGGCAAAAGTTCATAAATTCCCATCAATTTGCTAGTTTGGCTATATACATATGTATCTACTTATGTTTAGCTATCAAAATGTAAGCTATACTAATGTTACTTATACGCCATGTATGCCTACGCAAAGTGATACATCAAGTTTAAGTGATATTTAAAATTTAACGCGCTAGCACTTTTGTCCTCAGATCATAAAAACATGAAAATCATAAAGTTTCAAAATAGTCATAGAATATAAAATCACTACCAACAAGTAAAGAAGCGTCTAAGTTCAAGTGAAATCGAACTTCGAACCATGTTACATGGTTTGATACATGCGACTTCGTCTGCGTTGCTTATAATGTGTCTATATAAGTAGTTATTGTACACTTTTGCTTTGATTCAAAGGCATTGTTTTTAACTGCACGATGCGATACGATAAAAATATTTGTATTTATCTAGCGGATTCATTTTTCGTATAAGTGCTTCTCGTCGCATTCGTTTTATTAGTTTCTAATTTCATTAAAATCGAATGATACCTCTCTAATATTATTAATATAGGTTCATTAATATAGTTAACTTGATTTTAACGGCCCCAAGCGGATCGAGTTTTCATAAAAGTATTTAGAAATTTCATCAAAATTGGATCTTAAATACAGATTTTGTGAAAATCGAAATCTTCTACATGGGAGTTACTATCAAGAGCTTGCAATATCTCTTCTTTCGACAAAGTATGGCAAGATATCATATTAATAAAAAGTCGAAGTAATAAAAAGTGGCTAAATAAAAACGATAACAAAATGCATTCGAATAGTCTCTAATTACGATTGTACCGCATATGAGACAAGTTCAGATACTTTCTCAAAACGGCATGTTTCTGTAATTTTTGCTTTACGAAGGATACCTGGTTTTAGCCACCAAAGCTCTTATCTTCCGAAAAAAGAGCTCTCAGTATAAAAACAGTGCCTAATAAAGGGGTTTTTAATAGGAAAATTCGGAGTCAATGGCCTCAACTTTAAGAGCGCTATGTCCAATTTGTGGTCGTCGTCATTTCTGGCTGAATGGCTTCGTCAATAAACAAAATATGCGTTATTGGGCAGACAGCAATCCACACGTACTCCATGATTTAACATTGCATCCCGAAAAAATTACGGTTTGGTGCGGTTTATGGGCCGGCGGCGTCATTGGGCCGTACTTCTTCCGTAATGATCAATACCGGCACGTTACTGTGAATGGGAATCGCTACCGCTCAATGATAACCGAATATTTTTGACCCGAATTGGATGATATAGACTTGGACAATATGTGGTTCCAACAGGACGGCACCACAAGCCACACAGCGAATGTCACAATCGATTTATTGAAAACCAAGTTTGGTGAACGTGTTATCTCACGAAATGGCCTAGTCAATTGGCCGCCTCGGTCGTGCGATTTGACGCCGTTGGACTATATCCTGTGGGGCTACGTCAAGTCTATGGTCTATGCCAACAAGCCAGCGACGATTGATGAACTTCGTACGAATATCGAATATGAAATTGCAGCAGTATCGGCCGATCATGCTTGAAAACCGTCGAAAATTGGGTTCAGCGTCTAGACTTCTGCAAGCGTGCCCGTGGTGCCCATGCAAAGGAAATCGAGTTCCATACATAATGGCATCGAATATACTTTCTTAGGAATAAAGAATTTAATTCATATCCCAAGCCATTTTTATTTTATTTAAGAAAAACTTTTGTAGCGTTCCTATTGCAAGACCCGATATATCGGACTTGTCCCACGCACATTTAAAAATTTTTTTGTTCATAATTCTTGCCCTGCATTTAGTAGGTGGAGGTGGAGTGTTGCAATGTTTGTAAATTTCCGTTATATGATATGTTGTAATGTTACTCAAATGTGTGTACCAAAATTGGTTTAGTTGGTGGGGGGTTCTGACTGTCCATTTGACAAATACCGAAAAGGTTCGTTACACGTTTAAGTTAGATGGTTAAACCGTGTGTCCAATATCTTTGCTCACAAAAACTCTATGCAATTATCAAAAATCTTCTCCGTTATCATTTCTGTTTTCATATATGTACATATATATATATAGTTAATTTTAAGCTTCAGATCAGTGAACTGTTCGCTTAGAGTCTGTCGTATCTTAGCTCTAGACTTTTGGGTTGAGTTGAGTAGGCTTTTTGAGGTTACACCATTAACTAGGTAAATCTACACGGATAAGCGAGCGGTAATTGAGGAATTGGAAGGCAATGAATGCATTCACTTAAGTTGGAAAATCAAAATTCGGTCAACATTTGGTGAAAATAATAAATATAAAATAATTTCATGAAAAAGGGGTTTTTTTTTCGATGGCATAAAATATTTCGATGAAATAAATTCTTTTTATTTTCAGTATGAGAATAAGTTGTCAATATGCCGCGATGTCTGAATTTGATATCTCTCCAATCTATTACGGCTATGACGCTAAGCAACGCCACCAGCAGTCCCAGAGGGAGGGGAGGACCTCGCCGAGCCGTTTGACACCAAACGAAGTATCAGAGTGAGTGCGTCTTCTGCAATATTATGCTAAAAAAGTTACTTCGAGTTGCAGAATTTATCCCGCCAGGTATTACTTTTATAAGAGTGTGCAATCTGCTGGCATATTCCGATGACAACAACGTCATAGGCCTCAACAACAACCGCGCCGTTATTTTTGCTTTTTCCAAGCTGGATCGAAAAACGAAGAGAATGAAGCTGATGGTGAGCGAGGACAAAACGAAGCATTTCCTGTCGTGAAACGAACAGACAGAGCATTCACGTCTTGACTGCCGCATGACTGTTGAAAGTTACAATTTTGACAAATTTTGCATAGAATGTAACGCATTTTATATGCAGTTTTTCTTAACACATAGGCGAAATGAGAAAAAATGATTTCACAAATTGATTAAAAAAAGAAAATAAAGAATCCGATTAATAAAACAACCCAATTCCTCTCCGAAGCTAAATAAGATCTTACAGCTAATTTTCTCATATCATACAAATCAATAAAAATGTAGAGATACCTTTAGCTCTGCCCTTCTTTCACCTTCGAACTTCGAAGTTGAAGAGAGTAGATATCACCAATATCAGGGAAAGGGAGAATTGGTTGATGTAGTTTGGGAAAAGTTTTACCAAATAGTTGAAAGCAAACTGAACAAGTCTGTAATTTTGCATATTTATTTGGGCTTATTTCTCTTAGTATCTTCGACAACTAAGTTAAGCAAATTCTGTTCGAGTTCCTTATTTGCATGTTTAGTTAAGACAGATTTGGAGGCAGGGACCGTAAAGGTTATCATTTTTATAAAAAAACATGATTTAATCGTTATTGTGATTTTTATTATTTCGATCAAAAATAAGCGTTACTCTTGAATTTTTATTTTTTTTACCATGAAGTTCGGTCCTTGTTTTTAGATTTTTGTTTTTTCAATAAAAAAAAATCCCTTTTCTTGGAAGGACGTTTTTCGATCATAAAGGATATTATTCTCATCGTCGACAAATTTTTTTGTGTGTATTGTGATCGAAAAATTGTAAATACAAGAATTTTTATTCGAAAAAATTAAAATCAAATAATAACGATCAAACTTCATCTTAAAAATATCCAAGAACAACGATTATTTTTGATAAAAAAAAATAGAAATTTAAAAATAACGTTTATGCAGTGATTCAAAAAAAAAAAAAAGGTTTAAAATAAAAATCAGACCAGATTTGCATATCTTATGGCATAAAGACTAAATCGATATATGCGATTTTTGTTTTGAACGAATTCTTGTCAATGATTTGTGATCCGAAAAAATCAAAATAACGATTGATTTCGGAGTAGCTTTTTATCTCTCCACCAACACCTATGTACATCACTTATATTTTCCAAATGGATATAATAAAAATAAACCTTCTGTAATTCACATATATGTATGTACATGTGTAAATAAATATTTTATGAGTGTATTAACTATTTGGGACACCGGCTAAAACAAACATCAAAATTTCTCCGGACAAGTTTCTAGAAATTTTTAGTTAGATAAACTTTTTCTCTAGCAAAGTATACTTAAATTTTTTTTTAAATTTTCAATTCTTATTTTTGGAAATATTTATATATATATTTATAAGCCAATTTACAAATATATTTTGCATATAAAATAAAATTGGGTTTAATTTCGTAAATTCTTTCAGATTTTGGCACATTTTCGAAAAGTTAGTTTATCATCCCTACTCATCGTGGGTTGTCGGAGATTTTGTTCCGGAAGCTTATTTCGACAAGTTTAAGGCGTAAATTCGATTTTAAATACTTAAGCGTTTTGAGGCTCAGCACATTGTTTAATTAACGCGTCAGTAATTATTTCCTTCTTGAACTCAAATTCCCACTTCACTCCTTGGCTGCCTTTTCTAACACCTTTTTCTGCGTCTACTTTAGCTGCAACTTATTAACAATAACAAATTCGATGTTAAATAACCAACTGCCTATGCAAAATTTACTTTATAATGAATTCAATTCCCAGCGGTCCAGAACAGCAATGGCGAACAGTGAAACTTTGTAGTCAATATCGCGTAGTCCTATATCTTTTTGCCACTCAAGATATACATGTCGCTTGACTATAAATATTTGCAACCTTCAAATCTTAATTTAAAATCACAATTCCAAGATTCTTAAAATGCTGCTACCTCAATTGGCTGTGCAAGTTTATACAAAAGTTTTCCCTTTAGCTACCACTGGCGCTGCCTGTGCAGTTACCTTCTGTGCCTTTGCTTCTACCTCTTAATCTAAATACGACTAATGAACATCATTAATTTGTCAACTCGCGTTGAAGTGTGTCAAGCGGGAGCAGGCAACTCTCTGAAGGAAATTGAAACTCCCCAAAAGGATATGGAGACAAACAAAATTGGGTAGAAAGTAAGAGGGTTCACAATACAAGTTTATATCCACCATGAAAGCTAACGCGCTTGTTTGCAACCAACTTTTCCATTCACTACCATCCCCGCTATGTCCATTCTACAACGCCGCTAGCCTGACTTGCTCGCGGCCCATGCAAAACATAAGTAAACAGTAAGTAGATAAAGTCAACTTCATCGCGTTCGGTGCAGCGCGATTCTGCTGTTCTACTGCACTGGCGTGGCACAGGTCTTATTCAACTTGTCTGCAAAGTTCAACTGCCCGTTGTGGGGTGGGAAACGCCTTCTTACTTTGACTCCAGTTACTCGCTTTGTTCAAGTTTGCCGGCTGGTTGGGAAAGAAAAATGTTTTAAATACTTTAATTTTTCGATTGAAATCAGATTAATAAATGAGCAGAAAGAATTCAATTATAGCCGGTATTTTTTTCATTTTACCTCTTCCCTTTTCGCTTTGCTGTGCAAAGTTTTGCAAGTATTTATATGGGGAACGAGTTTGCAGGATGAGAGTTTGAAATGTTTTATAGCTATTAATTTTTCAGGGTTCTACGGCTTGTTTTTTTAATATTTGGTTTAGCTCGAAGTCTATCACGAACACGTTTTCTATGCCTTTGCTTATTAAATAAAATGTAGAAGAATATTTCTAACAATTTGGCTCTAAAAGTACAGCAACGATTTTAAATATTACTATTTTTTAAATGAAACATTCACGAAACACAACAGAGTGACATACTATGTTTTTTTTTCAATTTTTTGAAGAATATGTACATTAGGGCGCATCACGTTCGATAGAAAAACAAATCGGTTTCGTTTTTCCATCGGAAGTCTAAAACTTATTATATTTAAAGACATCAAGCCAAATATTTCGCAAAAATATTAAGATTTCGATATGAAGTTACCTCCATTTTTGTGGGTTTCTTAAATAGTAATTATTTTTTTAAATGTTAAAAAAAAATCGCTTTACATTACAAAAAAGTTTAACTCTTTCACACCTACTGGCACGATATGCCCCAGACAAATTCCATCACTTTTATTTTTGATACAATAACGTATTGGAAAAATCGAAATAAAAACTCGAAGTCACGTTTGATGACCAGTAAGTGAGTCTCATTTTAATTGAAACAAATTTTCCGTTAACCGCATCTTTCGCACAGAGAAGCTGCGAAATTTCATCAGTCGCGCATTGCATTCAGTGTAAAACGTCCGATCGCATTTTCTTTGGCAATATTCCCCGTGTGTAAGAATAAGGTTTGATTATTGCTTCGAAAGTGGAAATAAATTGAAATGAAAAATATCAAATTTTTACGTTTATAATTTCTTATATTATTTTTTGGCCTGAGTTTATTAAACGACAATATTAATTTTTGAGCTCAAGGCCTATATAAGAAAAAAGTGGCCTATGTAAGGAAAAAGTGGTGAAAAGCAACAGGAGCTCACAAGCCGATTGTGGTCCATTGGCTACGCACTTGGCCAGCAAGTCGTAGGTTGTGGGTTTGAGTGCCGGCGGAGTCATGATAGAAATCTGATGAAGAGATTTGGTGAGCTCCGAAATACAGTGGCAATAGCTATCATTTCTACCACTGCTAACTGTTGTTGTCTGTTTTCCAAAATACTTTCCTTATAGTGGCCTTCAGCTCAAAAATTAATATTGCCATTTATAATTTTATTGGGAGATATAATAATAATAGTACATTTAATTGGGAAGAAGAAAATTGGATGAGCACGAAATTGCGGATTGTTTTTGTAGACGGCGATTGTTTTTTTAGAGACGATGACTTCACTGAGGACCACGAAGACGCGGAAGTTCCTGCAACAAAAGCTAAATATGTAAGTAAATCAGAGAATGAATCTTCTTCTGAATCGGAGTTGGACGACAAGTTATAGGCGTTGAATTAAATTCGTTAGATAAATGTGAGGATCAATAATTAGGTAATAAATGTAGTTGGATAAGGTTTGACAACGACGCCATTTTCGAACCAAAGTATGAAATGAATGTAGAGAAAGAGGCTGAAATTCTTATTGACTGCCCTCAAGGCACTTCAGAGTTTGACATTTTTCGAAAAATATTTCCAAAAAGTTTACTTATATACTATATGCGTTTTCCAAAGTGCACAAACCAAAGGATTCAAATACTAAATAGAGAACAGCTTTTATATACAGAAATAGACACATCGTCTAATCTAAATGACACTCCTGGAGAATGAATTGTAGGACAATTTAATAGCAGGCATTCGTGAGCAAGATATTGCTCTACCGTTTGATAGGTTTTTCACCTCAATAACTTTCATCAAGATCATACCATTACCTGCGATTGGTACACATATTCGAATGCGTAAAGAAATTCTGTTTTTAGACGACATCTAAATCATTCAGAAAGTCAATTCCGAGTACACTCCGATGGTGTGATGGTCATTCGATGCATGGATTCAAAAGAGGTCTGACTGTCATATGCCCTCTCTAACTAAAGTTTGCCGAAAACAAAAAGATGGTTCTATATTAGAAATTATTGGCCTGCAGCTATTGCAGACTATAAAAGCATAATGGGACGTGTAAATTTGGCAGGTCCCAAGACTGGAATATATGGCATGGATCACAAGTCTTAAAAATAGTGTACGCGTGTTGTTTTCAAGATTTGTATGGTAGCTGTTGTTAACACCTTGATTATATTTAATCTGCCCTTGGCCGAAACATTTTCCTTTAAACAGACTTCACGTCGTCGTTGCGTACATTGGACTTCACGAAATGAGGAATCTAGTATCAAATACGTCTGTTCTTGATGCTTGATGGTTTAAATGTTTTGCTACTTTTTACAAATGAATTAAATTTGTAGCAGAAAAAGTGAATTAACAGTGAAATTTATTAATTTTTATTAATTATGTTATTTAATTGCTTGACGAATTTGGCATTATTGGGACATGTACGCCCAATCTTAAAATGCTATTGGGCACCGGTAAGGATTTTCAAAATTCATGCATGCCAAACATTTATTATTTTACTATTATTACGATATTAAAGTGAAAGGGTTAAGATTAAAAGTTTTGCATTTTAAAATTTGTTTAACTGAATTAGAATAACACAATTTTTGACGTTATCCATTTTCAGAAGATTGGTTTTAGAAAAACTTGAGTAACTCAGTAAATACTTTCTTTGTAAGTAATCGCCTGCGTATCTGAAATTTTTTTCCTCAAATCTCATTATTATGATTCCATTGAAAAAATTCTTAAATGTTAAAATTCCATTTACCATTTTCCATAATCAATAATTATAAACTCCGATGAGAAACCTGGAAACACTATTTTGGGTGAGGTACCTTAATGTACATATATGTTTATATTTTTTTAAGGTGTGTTCTTGTAAGTCGTATTCAAGTATTTTCGAAACTATTGTTTCAGTTTATTTCACAAATAAAAAACATTAATGCGTTGAAATATTTGAGGCAAAAAAAAAAAATACACCGGGTATTTGCTAGCTTGAAATAACAAATTTAAAAGGTACTTATCTTGTGAATAAGGCAAAAAAAAAACAAAGTGCCATCTCGTTTAATAGAGTGGCTTATAGGGAACATATTTGCTTAGTACCACAAAATCTTTCTGAAAGCTTTTGCTGTGGAGACACAAATCTATTTTCAATTATTTTTATTTTTTCAGTTGTGGCTGAAATATGTGTGGAAACACACTGGATGGATATACATACAGTAACTCACAGCCAAAGTGCTGCAACCGTATAAGAAATACTAAAGCAAGTATTACCTGAAAACTAAATACATCTTCCAAAGAATATAAATACCACTTAACAGCGGCAGATATACACATTTAATTTATGCTTTAAAAAATTCAGATTCTATAGTTAGTTTATTTAATTAACAACAAGAACAAACTTCAGTATTAAATTGCACCTCACTGCAAAAATGATGCAAACAAAAAAAAAGAATACATTGCAATTTTTTTAAGGACACAACTAAAATTTAAGGTCGATTAATACATTGTGAGATAACTCTTACTATCTTTTACTGCTTTCATACGTTTCGGCATGGATTCCACCAATTTCTTTGTATAGTTAGGAGCAAGTTTATTCCATTCTGCGTTCTGAGGGCGTTTTTCAAGTCGGTTTTATTTTAAATCTCGTATTTTCGAATCTCGATTACATTTAAATCTGAAGACTGTGCTGGTGTTTGTACTACATGCGGACAGTTCCAAATGAGCCAACTTTACACAACTCCGGATTTTTGTTTCAGATCATTAGTACCGAAAGTTGTCGGAAAAGTTGTCGCGGCACTTTGTAGAAAAATTTCATTTCAAAATATTCAGATACACACTCTTGTCCATAGTACAATCGATGAATCTCAAATTTCCGACTCCAGAAAACGACAGGCATCCCCACACCATTACATGCCCTCCACCATGTTTTACTGTGCTACGTAGATTTTGCGGTTATAGCTCAGCATTTCCTTTTCTCCATATATAGCTATTTGCATTCGATCTAAGCAGGTTGAATTTACTCTCATCAGCAAAAATTTGCGGTACTCCAGAAGCTTTCACTTTTATATAAATGTTCGTTTGCAAACTTCAACCGTGCATTTCGATTTTTAGTATTGACGTATGGTTTATGTATTTCGGGCTGTGCGGCTATTGAAATCAGCTTCTCTGAGCACTCTTCGTATTGTTTCTGGATAACTTTTCTTCCCAAGAAATTTTTCCACTTCGTCGCTTAAAGCTGGAGCACTTAAATAGGATTTTCGCATATTTTCCGTATAGTAATAGGAGTAGTAAAAGTAGTAGTAGTAGAAGTATTAATAGGAGTAGTAGTAGTTGTAGTGGTAGTTAGTAGTAGTAATGGAAGTTGTAGGAGTAGTAGTAGTACTAATATTTAATAGTTGTAGTGGTAGTATAGCTAGTAGCAATAGCAATAGTAATAGTAATTAGAAGTACATAGGTGTACAGGTGGTAGTGATAGTAGTTGTAGTGGTGAGTCAGTTCCGAACTGCCGAAAGGTGCCGATAAGGTTCAAAACTTGTCCTCAAGTGATCCTGAACTAGAGCTTTTCATTTCACTTTTTTTGTTGCATATATTATACTATTCTACCTGTCGGGTAAAGATATACCCAAGTGGGGATATTTGGTTCCAGGTCCTGAGGTGGTTAAGCAAATAACAAGATGTTGCTTACAATGTGTTTTCCAAATCCATTTTGGCAATTTTGGAACTTCTTCACCTTTGACCATGATTTCAAGTCAATATCTCTTAGAACTTTCGATACATACTTCTTCGCTTGAACCATGTTTTATGTGTATTGAAATACCGATCAGTCAGTAATGGGTAAAATATATGCAATTGTTATGAATGTGCACATCCAACTGGCTGGTAAGTAAGTTCATAATACAAACCACATGTTGGTAATTTGGGTCTATTTAATTTTGTTCACTTCGGCTCGAAGACCTCAATGCAAAAAACAAGAATATACTTAACTATATGTAAATATTTATACAAATGTAGATAAGTAACTGTGGTAATCTATTTAAATTTAATTGCTTTGCGACTGGCCTCACTGGCAAAAAAAGTAATCCTTGAAATAATAGAAAATGCAGCAAAGATTCTAGTCAAATTATCTCCTCTTGCATGCATGCGCAGTTTGTAACACTTGCAAAAATAAATATACGAAGTGTAGGCATATATCTATTAAATCTATCTACTCTAAAGGTATCCAACTGTCTGCCAGTTTATGAATTAGTCGCCCAACGTGTATACCAACGAAAATACCATCGAAGCAACCATCCAGCCAGACTTTAGACACCTGACTTACCATTCAAGCAAGCGAACTGGGTGACCCATTCATATGTGCATATGGAACTGCGAATAATAGTCATATTTGTCTGTATGTCTGCGTAAGTGAGAATCTGTGTATGAATGAATGCCCTAAGCTCTAAATGAAAAGTTCCCTACGTCGATCTGCTCATCCCCTCTATTCTCACCAAAACTTCTCTTGTATTACTATTTTTATATGTACGAGCAGTGTGACCAGATGAAAAAAAAAATTAGTTAAATTGGCTTAAAAAGTCTTAAAAAGTTGCGATCTAAGAAAAGAGAAGCTACTAAAAGTCAGCAAATTTTTATATAAATTGAAGAAAATTAAAAATTAAAAAAAAAACTATTTTTGTTTTTTAACTAGGATGTGCCAGCCTTCTTGATCAGGACAAAAAATTGTAAATTGCTACAAAACTTTTAATAAAATCTTCATAATGCGGTCTTTATCTGATGAACCAGAAAATATTGAACCATATACTATATAACAGCGGGCACAGTTTGTAAAGTTTCCATAAAAATCACCTCATTTTAAATTTCGAAATTGTAGTAAAATTTGTATAACAAATTTCAATGAAGATAAACAACGAGCTAAGTACTTTTATTTTAAGTATTCGGTTTTTAAAATTAGCATAGCGCTAAAAATTATTTTCACCTTAGACCGAATTAGTTGTAATACCAAAAAAAAATATATCAATTCGACAAGTTCATAATAAAGGACTTCGTTTAATGAAATTTTAATTTCTCGGTTTTCCACCAAAAACTCCAAGGTATATATCACATTTGTTCACTGTGCTTCAATAAGCTCGCGACACTGTAGCTCGATTAAAGTTATTTGAACTGATGAATATTTGAATTTCTCTCTTTCAAATTGGAAAAAAATATACATATCTGTTCTTGTAAATCTCAATAAATGTTCGGGGGGAAAACTTTTTTAAGTAAATTCATATTATCCAGTAGGTATTGTCGTCGTAATTAGGTAATAAAAGCATTCACAATTTTATGTATTTTTCAACATCCGAATAATTTTTTCAGATATTCATATGCCATATTTCTGAGTATCCCCTTCAGAGCGGAATCAACGTCTTGAAAACTGGTTTCTTGGAATGGAAGGGTTCGTAGATGTTAAAGACGAATATTTAAAAAAAAACAGCAAAGCATTTTACTAAAGGAAATCTGGATTTATTTTATGATTTTCTGAAAATTTTCAGGGTTATCCTTTTAATAACAGGCCTGTTTTATTTTAACCGACTAACAAAAGAACTCAGAGCAAATTACCTTTCGCTGCAAAAGCAACCCTGTCAGCACCTATCGTGAAACATTCTATATGTTCAGTGCTATTTGAGAGCGGAAAAAAAGTTGTGTGAGTAAACCTCACGTAAATGCAGTTATATATTTAAAAATACTATGTAAACAAAAAAAGGATTAGTCATTAAATAAAATAAATTTCCTATGTAAATATTTTCTTAGGGTTCATTCACAGTACATCAGTTTTTTCAGTTTCTAACACTACTTATGCGTCTCAGATTGGATATAATTTTCCGGAGTTCGCTCAACTCGCGTATTTTTCCTATTTAGTGTTGTTGCTTTACTTGTAATTTGTTACCCTTCCTAGTGTTCTTTTGCCAGTCGGTTACAAAGAAACAGGCACAATATACTCATTCGCTTTCGTGATTAATACTACCATCCACGGTGGATCTATAGATCTTGATATCACATAACCAAGGCGCATCCGTTGTGTATTTTGTTTGTGTAATTTTGCGAGTCAAATGCCAAAATCTGAATTCGCCCAGTATTACTCATTTATTTTGAATTGGGAAAGAAAAACGAGCATTAAGCTTAGGGGACACTATCAGCTTATACGAATTTACCTTGCTGCCATCATTCAACTGAGGCGAATTCATATTCGGTGGCGTTAGTCGTACAAAAACAAAAATTTACACTAACAAATTAAACGCGCACTGACAGTATGCTGTACAACAAACACATCATTTTGACATTTCGTTCGCCAGGCGAATTCAATAAGCTGCTTGATCAATATCAGCTTATATGAGTTCGCCTTGCATTAAACTATGAAATTGTACTCCAACCTACTTATAAATATATTATTCACGTAATTTTTCGAACGTTCATTATTTATGTCCACGAACCAAATTTATTTTGTGCAAGAAAATGCGCAACGCCGTCACAGAAATAATTACCATAAATTCACTGATCGTTTACCTAAAATTTGATTGCCTAAAAAATGACATATCCGAAAAGTTTTTACAAACTCTGATTTAAAAAAAAAATCATAAAAAGCGCTGTGAATATTATAAATAAACTACGTACTCCCTTTTGTGAGTAACTGTCAATATGATAAATAAGTATTAGTTTAAGTTCGGTAGAAATTCTGAGACCCGTCGCCTGTTTTCATATAAAATAAATCGTAGATACTTTTAGAACTTGGGTTAAACTCAGTTAATAGAGTGATTTTAAATTTTTATTTATTTAAAACTCAAACGGCTTTTATTTATTTAAATAACAACACAAATTAATTAATTTGCTTATTAATATCTGTGCTTTCATTTTGATTTTATTATATTGCACTCCACTCCCAATTTCCAGACCTACGTGTTTTAAGTATTTCACTCCCTAATTTAAATCATTTATTAATATGTCGAATGTTTTGATTCAGGGCCGGACTGGGCCACCGAACAACCGGGCAATTGCCCGGTTGCCCCCCCCCCCCCCCCCCCCCCTTTTGCCATCAAAAATTCTTCCAAACACAAGAAAAAAAATTCGTAAAGGCCCTGCAGTACTAGTTAACTGTAAATATACTCTCGTATAGTTGTTTCCAAATTTGTATATAAGGCCTCACCCTTTAACGTGATAATTGAAAATAAAACTCTGATCAACACCTTATATTTTAACCCGAGAGATTCTAGATATGACTACAGGTTTTACATATATATTGAGATATTGAATAGGAAGCAATTGGGGCCTAAGAATAGAGGCCCCCGAAAAACTCTGAGATAACTCAAACTGAATATTCCGTCAAAATGTATATATTCTAGTATTTTTGAGTTTCGAACCTCTGAGGTCCTAAGATGTTTGGGGCCCCACCCTTGTGGAAACTTTTACGAATTTTGATATGAGATTTCCGTCGTGACTGTTTCGTGGCCTTAAAGATAAAATTATATAGAGTTTTCGAACACTGATTTGTCTAGGCTTCAAACTCTTAGGGCCCTCACAGTACTTTTAGATAATTGAAAATTTCACTCTGATAAAACTTTTAAGAACATAAACATGAGTTTCTAGTGATGACCACAGTCTTTAGGTATACACTTTCGAATATGTGACCCTTGGGGCCCCAATATGTAGGGCCCTCCTAGTACTCTTGAGTAATTGAAACGAAACATTTTATCACATTTTTCCAAAATAATTTTCCTCATATATTGGAAAAAGGGATCCCCGAAAATGCCCTCGAAAACTTTTCACAACTTCTTGTGAAATTTTGCGATACAAGCTCTGCTGAGTTGCGATCAGAATTGATCCATTTTGCATCCATTTGTCCAAAGATCAAAATTACCCTCAATGAAGAGTATTTGCAACTTTATAACGACGATTCAACTGAAGATGAAGATGAGTGTGACAGCGAAGTTCATCACGAAAATGAGGCTTTTTCAAGAAAAAAAACCGTCTTGTTTTGATTTTTTGTAAATTACCGTTATAGAGAGGATCGTGCAGTTTTTCGAACTCTTTAATTTTCGAGTTAGTGCTTACTGTGTTACAATGTAAATTGTTTATCGAATTTAGTAGAGTTTTATAAATAATTTTCAGATATATAAAGATTTGCTTTTAATTGGGTGGTGCCACAAGCATTTTTCAAAATTTCTTTAACCCATGTATTCCTTTCTTCAACTCAATGCTGTGTGTAAAATTTCAGTAAATTAGCTTTTATAATATGTAAAATATCGAATGGTTTTTGTAAATTGCCGTTATATGAGAGGTGGTGAAGGGGTTTTGCCGATTTTTAAAATTTTCAATATTTAGTCCACTAGGCTAAAATATAAAGTGTGAAATTTGTAAGCGTTTGATATTGCAGTTTCAGAGACAAATTTAGGGTAAGTGTACACATTAACGTGCTGGCATCTCTAATTCCGTATTTTTTGGCGAACAACTTTTAAAATGGAATAGATAATAAGAAAATGTCAAAATTTGTTTTTTAAATTAAGAAGTTATGAAATTGACTAAAATTTTTTAAGTTTCAAAAATTCGTACTCCTAGACTGCAAGCCGCATTATTTTAATCAAAATTGGCATTAAGGTATTAGCTAACTACAAAATGTTGGTTAGAACCCAAATGTGAGTGAATAGTGTTCGTAAAATGCCAAGAGAGTGTTAAAAAACTTGCAAGGGTCTAATTTTTAATTAGTATTGTATATATATGAATCTTCTGACATCGAAAATTTAATGTATTTTTTGTGTAAATATATGAATTGAAACCGGTGTATAACAGGAAAGCCATTCAAAACCTTTAATTAAAAATAGCATGAAAATAGGAGCAATATATTTTTAATCGATTAAAAAATAGAAATATGCGCACCTTTCGGGTAAGTTGTTTTTTGGGTATACGAAAAATAATTTATAAGGTTTTAAAACATTTAATAGATAATAAATTTAACACAAATTCTCATAAGTAGTCTGTTTCACTGCCAACTTTTAGATTAATAACGACTGTTGTGGTTTTTAAATTACATAGGTAGTATGTATTTTGAAATATTTTTCATATAAAGATCTCAAGAAGAGCAAAAACTCCAAATAACAAAATGCTTAAAAATTGCCCAGCCAATTTCTTGTATCAAATTTTCTTAAGTCAGTTCACAGGTCTCAAAAAAAACGAAAGCCTTTCGCCAGTATCTTTTCCTAAAGTTTCGGCAGCAACTAGTAATAGAGAAAACATTGTTTTGACAATAAATAAATGCGGGCTTCAGTATTTCTGTAAGAAATTTTTTGTTATTTGTTTTTCTTAATGAAATCACAGATTGTTACTTTCTATTACTATTTTGTACTGATCAGAATCAAATTAATTTGATTTATTTATATTTATCCTTCTCTTTTTCTTCTATTGTCTACTGTTCACCATCAAATGTCGAAATTGCTGCTCCACTAATATTTCACGCTCGAGAAGTATTGCCGAATTTTTCTTGAGGTTTTTCTTGAGAGCTGTGGACGAAGCTTAAATAAATAAAAGTAGAATGTAACTTTACTTTTCGTATTCAACGAATCACCGTAGACATCATAGACGACTTTAGTACTTTTTGATCTTTTTACTATAAATTTTGTTTTTTATGTTTTAAATAAATCTGTGTTATACTCAGTATTCAATTACCTTGTTTTGTTTTTCGTAAAATATTTACAATAAAACAAAAATGCTTTTTTTATAATTTTCAACGGAAATGGGAACACTCTTGTACGGAATTAGGAAAAAAATTTCGCGCGGTCTTAATAACAAAATTTGGTTTTTGGAAAAATTGCGAAAAGAGGATAATTTTTAAATTTTTTATTTCATCATGAAAAACAACAAAATGTCTCTGGACCAATAGAAAGAGAGACCTTTTTGCTGCTCTAAAATATTATTTTAAACGTGAAAGTCCGTAAATAGGCACACTTAACTTATTTGCGCTAAAGTGGCTTATGCCACGCTTTTGTCCAAACCAATTTGAGAAAATATTCTTTTGTTTTCTTTTTTGAAATATCGTTTTGTGTTGATTATAACAAAGCACCGTTATGTGGGCAAAGGCTTACTATCCCATTTCGTTCATTTTCAATATCAACCTACCATAAACTGAACAAGGCTAGAAGAAAGTCACAGAGCTAGAACAAAAATTCTGAGGCAAGAAAAATAAAATAGATCTGGTCACACTCTATACGCGTACGACTACTGCCCCAGCCAACACAGTAGTTGATGTTTAACACTTCAAGCTTTAGATGCTGCAATGGCTATCTATTGTTGTTAGTGTACTCATTGCTGGACTGTCGTAGCTTTGGCTATGATTACAGTACTTGCTATCACACAGTTTGTTGAATGGTGATTATGTTGACATTGCACTAATGTCACATACATATACATACATATGTGCGACGTTTGTATATGAAAATCAAGCACACACACACTCATATCACATGCATACATACAAACGAGTATGTGCATTTTGATTATATCACAAAGTTACATGCTGGGCGTTATCTAGTTATAATGCGTCACCCTTCATTCAGTAACCAACATTAAGCAAAATAGAGCTCTTTTCTCCAATTTCGGCAACGGGGGAAGGCAACGCGCGTAGACGGATGCTCACATCATGCAATGTACAACAAATTTTGACGTTTATTGTCTTGAGTTAAACGAAGGATTTATAGAAATGCCAGGCATGTCGTTCAAAGCGCGCACCCAGGGAGTGAAGTATTCAAGAGATGCTGACTATTGGCGAACTGTTGGTTACACATACAATAACAACAACCATATAAAATGCTATATGGACGAGCATTGTATTGGCCACCGCCGCCGTCACCGCCACCGCTATCGCCACCGCCACCGCCTTCGGTGACGGTTAGCGGCTCAGACTGTAAATCTCACAGCGGGTAGTTGCTAAAATTGTGCGCTGGCAAGAATCAAATAACTGCAGGCAACAAACGGCTGTGTAATGCTGTGTAGTTGTAGTGAACTGAGGGCGAACGAAGTACGGACTGAGTAGGTAGGGTGAGTGGTGGGGTGGTTGGAGCTGTGTGACTTGAGGATTGTCGAAGTTGAATTGTTAAATCATTGCTGGTCTATCTGGTTGGATTTACTTTGTTGTACTCACTTAGCTGGTGGCCTAGTTGCTCGGTTAGTCCGGCTTATGCTATGAAACCCTGATTTTATAGATCCTCATTCTTACATACCCTGCGCTTGTGTAGCTTCGCCTGTTGGCGGTCTCTTAGCCACATTGTTATACTCGTATCTAATTTTTTGGGCGTTGCACATTGTTATTGCAGCTGGCTAATGCAAATTTAATACAAACATGCGCATATTTACTTAAGTCAGGCAGTGAAAATAAATGAAAATAGGGAGCTACACATAACTACATACATTTTCTATGTATGTATGGGGATGTTGACACAGGCGATTTTGATTTTAAGCATTTGGTTGTGGGAAGGTGAGTGGAGTGTGGACGTTGTTGTTTTGTTTAAATATCTGACTTGAATACTTTTTAAAAAATTATATGTTTTATAAATTAGGAGAAGTAGTTTTAAGGAAGAACCAATAAATTTAATTGCAATTATTACTAATAAAGTTACTTTTTTTTCTGGGGAATGAACCAAACGTATTTCTTTAAGAGATGTTAGTTAATTAGTAACTTCTCTGTTTTCGAAGCTCCTTAATGGAAGTTCGAAATTACCCCTTCGCAAATTTGTTTCTTTTTTTAAATTATTTATGTATATTTGCAGAAAATAACATCTGTATTTAAAAAAAAGAGCTCTCTTCCCTTTATTACTTAAATCAGCTATAATATAAGTTGTCATAAAAAAAGTTATATACCATTTAAATAAGAAGAACAGGCGAATAAGATCTTTACTTTTATTTTATTTTTTAGTTATTTGCAAGCAACAATTAAAAATAATTGTTTATCAAATGCCCAGCTTCGACCCTCGAACTAGAGGGTAACTTTGAAAAACGAAAAACTAATTTTTTTACTTAAAACTTAATTTATCAAAAAAATTTGGTTTTAATATTTGTTAAATATACAGCTCCAGTATCCAAATAGAAAAGCAATTGTTGTTAGTGTTGGTGGTCTTAAAGTCGATTTCCTAATCGTATAGCGCCAAATGGGAGAACTTTCGGGCCCTTAGCTGCTCGATTCGAATAGACAGACTGTACCAACAAGAGACTTTGCAAAGCGTGAAAATCATAATTAGTGTCAAGGCGCATCTCCACTCTGGTGGTTGGAACAATAAACAAAATGTTCGTTTTTGGGGGACTGAAAATCCACGTGTGATGCACGAAAAACAATTAAATCTACTCAAAGCCACTGTGTGATGCGGCGTTCACGCGCGAGGAGTGATTGGGCCGTATTTTTTTGAGGACGTCATCGGTAATACGGTCACTGTTACTGAAATAACATGGTTGCGTAAAATTCGGTGACGAATATTGAAATGAATTTTTGCTCGCCAAAATGGAGAGTCAGTCTTATTAATATAAAAGGATTGATAGGATTTAATCCATCATAAAATAGTGGTGTAGACTCCTAGCACCTACAGTGTCGAAATTAAGATTGAGTGACTAACTTTGTCGAAAATCTGTCTACACAGTGTCAAGTTTAATTCGATTTAGCAAAGCAGATATAAAGTATTTAGGAAACACCACGAGATTTGAAAATGATGAGCGGAAAAGTAAACTTTTTCTTTCGCAGTTATGTATTTCAAAAAATTTTGGGACCGTGGACAATCGATCTATTGGTTTTTTATTTATTTCCACTTTTGCATACTGGATTAATCTAAGTTACTTTCGAGGTATCTATGAACATCAATAAATTTGGAAAGGCAAATGCAAAGCTGCTTTTAAAATGATCTGAAAATAACCCGACTACATCACCTTTTGTAGATACCTCGAGTTGCCAAAATCCATTATCAACTTCAAAAAGCGTTAAGGATAACTAACAGAGAATGACTGGCAACTTAAATTCATCCAATTCCGATCCCGCTACAAAATTTGAGTGGAAGAAATCAGCAAAAAGATTAGAAGACTCCAGTGAAGAATGCGTTAAAGTATCATGGTACTCGTAATATAAAGACACCAGATGGAATATTTAAACGTACAAAATGCTCGTCAACCGGAGTTAAACGACAGGCGCAGTCTTTCTCCCATCACAATTCCAACACGGAATTTGCGTTCTTTTCCATGGCAGCTGAGTCAGGCGTCGCAAAATCATATGGTTTTTTGCTTTGCCTCTTCCATTTCATTTCCTGGATGGCGGCGATGTCGGCCTATTTGTGCCAAAGCGCCGAGGGAAGAGAGCTATGATGTGATCAAAGAGCTCTTATTCCGCTAGCGGACTGAGATTTTCTGTAGCATAAGGTTTTAACATAGAAAAATTAACCAGGCTACGTGGCTGTCTCCAGATGTAAGAACCTGAAACCAAATCGATTATATTGCGATAGACAGAAAGCATGGAAATCTCGACGCTGCAATCGCCAACCGAAATTCGCGAGGATTGGGATCACGTTTGGCTCTCACTAGCTTTCATCGCTGAGAAAGTCATTAAGTTTCAGTGACCAAGAAAGAAAGAACGTCGGGTACGACGGGGAAGGCGATGTTTACAGGGCCACGCTACTATGGGGCGCAACGCTAACTATATGGGAGCACTAACCGTGAATGAGAGTGAAAGATTGCCGTATTATACGAAGTACGAAGAGAAAGGCCGAAATACATGAGCGCAACGAACTTGAGACACTGACCTACAGGAAAAGTGCCAGCAAATGTTATAAAAGGGTGCCGCGACTTACGGTAAGGCTTAAGACCGTGGTCAGTTCTTCAAATTTTTTTTTCATCATTTAATATTTTGATAAAAGACACGGTATTTTATACCCGAGGTTACTGCCCAGCCACCATTTAAAGCGCCATTAGTCCGACTAGTATATTTACTAATTTTTTCCACCATTTCTATTAATTTCAACTACAATTTTTAGTAATTCTACTACTAATCACTACTACTATTTTTACTGATTCCTACAACTATTTTTTCCAAGAAACTACTAATTACCACTACTATTTTTACTCATTTGAAATACAATTTTTACTTATACTACTACAAGTTTCTGTTACTACTTGTCCTAATGCTGCCCCTAATTACTACTACTATTTTTATTATTTCTACTACTATCTTTTTTTTTTACTAATGCTACTACTAGTTACTACTACTATTTTTACTAAGGCTAGCCTTAAGTAGTACTAACTACGTTTAGGCCAAAATAAACCATCTGAAATAATTCGTTTTTAAATTAAAAAGTTATTATTATAGCACTGAAGCTTAAGTTTCTTTTTTCGTGTTTTTTTAGTTTTCGAAATGTAGGAACCTTTAAAGAAAATACCAGAAGCAAGCTACTTGATTCTTAGGTACACATATAACGATATGTGATCCTTGGTAATCAATGAACTCAACCACATAAAACACACTTCTAGTATATATATATATCAATTTTAATTTAAATTTTATAAAATATTCCATTACATTTAAAGGACTGCATACTTACTAAGCAAATATTTAACTTGTCACATTCCATTGACGATGTAACTATTTTTCAACCTCGAAAGGAACTCTACTCAACCAAATGGTGCGTGTCAATGCCATCAGCAGAAGAATCAAAAGTTTTAACGTTGACCTTTCGCAACAATCAGCCAACATAGCAACATCGCCGCTGCTCAGCGCATTTCCTCTTAACCAACCTTCGCTGCAATTTCAATAGCACACCTGGAGCGTTTGTCCTACATTCAAAGTTGCACACACAAACAAACTCGCATACCTTTCAGGCAAACTAACTACTACTGATATTTCTACAATTCGACGATATATATGTATATGTATACATATATGTAGATATATAGTATGTATGTGTACTTACTCAGTTACGCTTGTCCCCATTTTCAATGATTTTGGTTATATTCCAGTTTCATTTGACGCTGTTTTTTTTTTTTTTGTTTACTCAAATTTTCAGTTTCAGTTTTACTGTCCTCGAAAAATTATTGCATACGCATACTCCCACAAAATGAAACATATACTTTTTGCCATTATAAAATAGTTGCAAATTTTCAACGTTAAGTTTTTGCAATAATAATACCAAAAACAGTTAGTAACTTTCCAGCTAACCAACCAACCAAAAAACGATCTGCAATGTGCAACCTGCAATCGCCGAGTAATAGCCAGTAGTTTGCAATCTACATAGCACAATGTTTGTAACACAAACCTGCTGTTCTACAATATTTCGTAAGTTCGGAAAGCGATTGGAATATTTTAATTACTTCTTTGTTCGTGATGTTAGTTGGTTTTTGGCTTTTCGGATGGCAAATGTTCGCGGAGTGGCGGGCTGGTTTAGTGAAACTTTAGTTGGTTGGTTGCCTGCATCATCGGATGGATAGTTCAATGGTTAGTTGGCTGGTAGGTGGGCATGAAATGATAAAAAGTTAAGTGTTCGGTAAAGTTTTGATTTCAGATTTATTTTTTCCCCCCGATTTGATAGTATATTACTAAAGTCATTCAAGTGTGACTGGGCAATGTGGCTGCAATTAATTACTGTTTAATTAATTCTTAGTTGAAATTTGTATTATACAAAAATATGCTTACTTTAAATGACTTCCATTTGGCACAAAGGCCCTATACATAATGGATATTACTTACTTATATACACAAATAATTACATATCTATGTAGGTCCATATAAATCTATACTATAATAAATTTGTAGAAAAGTCGTGTCTGTACGTTGAGAATTTCTATAAAAAAAATACCAAAGGTGATGTATGAAATGTAATAGAAAGAATTAAAATTTTTTTCTGTCTTTTTAATGTTTGAAGGCAGTAATCTCCGAATTTACTGAACGGATTTCGATGGATTTTAACTAACCAGTAACCTAAGACATAGGGTATATTTTATTAAAATATTATAGTCAATGTTTTATATAAATATTAAATGCACATAAAAAAAACGATGTAATAGAACTGGTGTAGAATTATTTTTTTTCGAATATTTTTTTCCAACGACATCAACGTAGCCTTTTATTTTTTTTTGTCCATCTAGGAAAAATCTCTAACTCATAATAATACCGGCAGGAATAAATTAAGATATATATTTAATTTGTTCGTGTTTTGCGTTTGACCATGGGATGAAAAGAAATTTGGCATTTTATATATGCTCACATTAAAATTACATCATATATTTTATTAATTAAGCCCATATGGTTTCTATGAGGCTCAAGCTAAATTCTCAACGTTCTTGAGCAACTGGTACAGCTTAATTTTGAGAGCCAATTTTCGATAGGAAATCCAAAATAAAGCTAAAAAACTTATTTGACCAGATCTGGTTTTTATAATTCGTTGTGTCATTAGAGGAGTAAATTCACCACAAATGCGGCAAAGAACAGACTGCAGAATTCTTACAAGTTCGCGGCGTTCTATTAGATCAGTTTTAAAATTTTGGTCATATGTTTATGGACTCTGCTCTTAGAAAAATACCTTAACAGTACATAAATTACTTCAACTAAATACATATATTATTTAACATGTGCAAAACTTACCAAACTATTTGGTATACTATAAATAATTAAAAGACAAGTTCTTAACTTACTGCGAAACTGAGCAAGCGCAAAAATTACTTTCGGCTCTCTACCAACTACTCACTTAAACCCATTTCGTATGTACATATGTATGTATGTTAATGCACTTTTAATAATGTTCCGCAAAAATGGGGAAAAAAATTATAACACAAAATCTAGACGTGATGGAAAAACGGAAATACATTTAGAGCATTCAAATCTTCATACTTGTGGTGTAATTTTTTCGAAGGAGCATTTTGTTGCAGGCCAGTGCAATCGAAAAGCAGCAGAAAATATTAATAGAACTCTAACGGCCATATTCTTGACTTGTTATTCCTCCTTATTCTGCGGATAAGTTAATCTGAGCAATTCCGAGAGATTGCGGAATAACTTTTTTGTCAATTATTCACTGTGGTATAATGGCGAATAACTTTCCGGTCGAGGAATAAATATTTATTCCAATCGTTTCTCCGAAGAGGCCAATTGACATTCGGAGTGTCAAAATAATACAAATAATTGATCGGCTTGATTGATGATTTGTCATTTCGTGTGATATGACCGATACTAAAGATAAGAAAAAGTCTCTGGTCTCTCGAACGCCGACGAATTGGTGGGCAGAGGAAACGTTGCGTTTCATGTGCGTTCTTGTTGAGGTCGGCCACGATGGCATTTTGAATCAGGCGGCATATGGTTGTTTTAAATGAAATTAAATAGTATTTTTCGCGACCCCATGCTTCGGCAGAAATTCTTGAAACTAATTAGGTAGTATTTGCAGACATTTCCAATGTGGCAGCGGTAAGTGTCAATGGGTATAGGGGGCGAACTTGCAAAACCTATGTCAGTGCCCTTGATCATTTCATTTACAGAAGGCATTTTTGCGATTCTGCAGGACTGCTTTTGTGATTTCTCGTTGGGTTTGTAATTAGTTAATAATAAAAAAATTTAAAATTTCGTTTGTTTCATTTGTTCTACACATGTACAATAATAAAATTACAAAAGTCAATAATAAATTTGAAGTGAATTTTTTTAGCTTTATTCGCTCGAATCAGTGAAATTTGCTTTTTTCCCGAATAACTATACTGAGTGCCCTATTCGGTTTAATTATATTAGTCAATAATAAATTTATTCCAAATATTTGAAAATATTCTTATTCCGACACATTCATGAGGATCATATGGGAAAGTATAATATTACATTCTTATTGTCAGTACCATGAGAAATGAGAAATATTTATAATAGCTATGCTCAGGTAGACGATATAACATAGATATAACAGATTGATGCACATAAAACGCAATTCTACAACTTTATTTCAGTAAAAGAATTAGTTTGTCAACCTTCTTTGTAAACGAAATTTGGTGCAGTAGAGTCGAGAACAATGATAAATAAATTATCTGCTTCACTCACACGTGAGAGGGCCAACTCACACAATGGTCCATGTCCAGAAGTCCCGACGTCTGTCTTGCAAGCATAAATATTCTTGCAAAGGATACTAATGTTATAGATAATCTTATAAATGGAGAAGGAAATCCTTAAAAAAGATAAATAAAAAGATTTCCTTAAAAAACAGCATACTCCTACAAAAAGAAATAATATTAAAAATTTCCGTTAAAAAAGGATAACATATCTTTAAAATAAAAAATTCACTTAAAACAGTCCTTAAACTAGAAAAAAATCCGTAAAAAAGATAAAAAATATTCTTAAAACATCAAAATATCCATCAAAACGGATACAAATATCCTTAGAATATAAAAATATTTTTCAAAAAATTAAATAGTTTAGCACTCATGTTGTACTATTTCATATAACTTTTGTATACTTTAATTAAAGTCCACTTTTCAAGCAGGTTGCAAATCTCTATATGCTATAAGCCTACTTCTCAGCGAAGCAAACAGTTTGGCAAGCATAAATACATACATATTTCATAAAAGATGTGTTTAATCCAGTTAAAATCGACGTTTAGAACAGGTGACAACCCTCATAAAAATTTGCTAACAACGTTCTTAATGAAACGAGTCGCTTGATACCCACATTTTTATTTTTCATATAACTTGTGTATATTTTAACTAAATTTTACCTTTCAAATAGGTTGCATCCCTCTCCCAAACATGAAATATACTTTTCTACTTGTTTTTATATCTATATAAACATATTTCATAAAAATCGGTCGAACCGTTTTGGCAGAGCTCAACGACAAATAAATTTAAGGCGAAATAGAATTAATTTTTTAATTTTGTCCGATCCTTAGGGGGGGCGTCTGGTGTAAAGTGCTCTAACACAATGTAACTTTGTTGTACCTTTTCGAAGGTAAAGCAACAATGGACCTCTTGTGCCATTATAAAGGAAAACAAATCAACAGCAAGTCACGCTGAGCCAACCATTTCCACGTCGAGAAGCGCCACGCGGACATTATAACTCTTGATAAAATTATCGTAAACAGTTAGATTTTTAAAACTTGGGCTTGTAGTTACTCGATGAACCCAAAAAAAAAATCGAAAATGTTGGGATTTTGGAAAACAACATCATAAAAACCGAAAAATCTCATAGTTTTAAGTACAATTTTCTTACTTTTCTTCACAAAAATGGGCAGAAAAATATTGTTTTTTTTTTTCCTTGATTTATTGACTGGCTGCACACATTGTGAGTTCTCATACGTCAATTTGAAAAAATGTGATTTAAAAAAACCTATTTTTTTACCCAGTACACCAGACGCTCTTAAATGGATTAAAACAAAGACGGCATACTCAGAATTTTGCAAAATTGGCATAGCGTCGAACCCCCTTTTTCTACCGGTTGGCCCAGACACCTGATTCTCTTTTTACGAGACCTTTTTGTACGCCCTATTTTTATGTGGTGTTTTTCTGGAGTGCCGCCAGCTTTGACTATCTTGTGCTTGATTAGCAAATCTACCATAAGGGTTAAATTTTTTGGGAAAGTTGTGTATTGCAAAAATACTTTATTGAATCTCCATTTTGACCTACTTTTGAGAGTCATTTTCAAAAATAATATGGGTCGGTAAACTGGTACGCTTTGAAACTGGTTTGTAGCCCTGATATTTTGTGCTTGCTGTCTCCGACAACATTTCCAAATACTATTCTCTTTTTTATTCTAAGCTCAAGCAGTTGGTAACAGACAAGGTGAATTTAGGTTAAGGGGACCTATAAATATATAATACTAGGTCTAATAAAAATGCATTATTTCTGCAATAGGTGGTTTTAGTAATCTGTATATCCTGTTGAATAAGTGCGACGCTATATGGTGTTAAAAAGATAGAATTTGTACTTCTCAGAAAGTTTTGTGATTACTTGACTCAGTTTTGTTTAAGCACGCGTGCAAGATGAACCCCAGCGAAAAAATAAGCCATATTTTACTTTTTTTTTCGAGACGAAAATGCAAGCCAATCGATTGATGAGGTACATAGCGTTTATGGTTCATATAGTAACAGCCGATCAGACACAATTTGGATTTCGGCGATTCCATTCCGTTAATTTTGATATCAAAGATGCACCCCGCTCTGGAAGGCCAATTATCGATAAAATAAAGAAATCCGTCGAGTCCGACCATCATATAAACACTCGTTTAATTGCCCAGAAGCAAATCATTGCACAAAAATGGTTTGGAAATCATTATATAAGGCTACATACCGGTCAGCTTTGACCAAAAGGAATGGAATTGTGCTCCATCAATACAACGTCAGGCCACTCACATCGATAGTGACTCGCCAGAACCTCCAGGGGCGTGATTGGAAGGTTCTTATTAATCCACCTTATGGTCCGGATATCGAACCAAATGATTACTACCTGTTCTAGTCCATGGCCAATGTTTGGCTGGTGAAAAAGAAGAAACTGTTGAAAATAGACTGTCCCAGTTTTTTGCCAATAGAGAGTTTTTACCTATGAGAGTAACCTTATGAAATTACCTTAAAAATGGCGACAAGTTATCGAACAAAACGGTTGACCTAAATTCTGTCATTTTAATTATACTAAATAAAACCTTCAATTCAATGCAAAAATAATGGATTTATTCTTATTAGACCTAATAATTCACTCGGCAGCATAATTGCTTAATTTAACAGACCTCTGTGAGTGTCGAAAGAAGACACAAATAACTAATAGCGGTTATTAAAAGCGTCAAGATTCCTATTGTTAAACAATTTACTATTCTAGGTGAAATTAAGTGGGTTCGAAAATTTCGCTTTCCCCATCACTGCTAAGCCGGTAATCCCAAATGCTTGAGACTGGCATTCACATAAAAAGCGGAACGTCAATTTTTTCTTTCTTTCTTTATCTTCAATATTTCTGTACAGAAAGAATCCATTGATATAAGTATGTATTTTTTGTTTAATAGCAACTGCTACTGCATAATAGTTCTATGCCATCCATGCCACATTGCTATTTGGGAGCAGGAATCCAGCAGAGAGTAACATTGACACAGCTAAGTGACATCAACGACGTCCAACATTTCTTTTTCAACACTACATTACACTACTTTGCATCCCAGTACTTTAAGTGCAGAATAATTGTCAATGAAGTTAGTACGTTGTAAGCCTGAACTGAACTATTTTGCAGGAAGCCAGCTGCTTTCTCTAAATCAGTATGCGATATGGGGATATCCCTCCAACTGGCATGACCAAAACATTTGCGTAAGTTAAAAAGTGTCCCCTCATGCTGCTAACGCTCTCTATCTCTAGCTCGCACCCTTCAAATATTTAGCTTTTCACCATTAGCTACTTCATTGCTGCTCAACCAATAATTGGAGCGTAGATGTTGCATGCTATTGTCTTAACCATTTGCACTGTTGTTGACGAGCTTGTTTTGTCACTTCATATATTTACATTTACATATATGCAAAATGTCAGAACATATTCGCAAAGTGGCAATTATACTTCTTTCTATCCATACACAATACGCATCTAACTACATACATATATGTATGCAGCTAGCTAGCTAGCTAGGGTAGAGGTCTGAGAAGTGCTATCAGTTAAAACAACGCTTCGCTAGTTGTTCTATTCATACGCTACAACAATTTAAGCTTTCAATTTACCATTGAGAAGTTCTTCTTTATTTTGTTGCTATATATACTATTTCTTGATGAGTTTGCAAATATGTAGCATTGCGTGATGTGTATTAATTTCGCTTTTTAAGTTGATCCGTACGCCATGCAAAATAAAAATATGCATATACTCGTATACTCACAATGCAGTCCATTCTACTTTGACTTGACTTTTTCTTTTCCGCAATTGAAATCCCTAATGCAATTTAAAATGCTCACAATTGTCTTAGGAGCGGATCTCTACCGGAGAAGAGAAGCCTTCGAGGCAATTGCACTACGTAGGGGAAAACAAAAATATATTACTTAAGGGAGAGGTGTATCTGTATGTGTATGCGCTCGCAATAAAATAAGCAGTGCGCGAGGGAGGTATGCTTTGAAAATATTCAACTTTAATAGCCCAATGAGAGTTTATTTTCTTTGTGTGAGAGTTCTTTTTATTTACGCTAAAGGCAAAATTAACTTGCTGGGGGTGGGGGAGTGTAAAGAGTAAGCAGCTGCAAAGCCAAGTGTAAATCGATTTGAAATCTTGGCATTATTGCACAGCAATTTGAATTCGCCAAGTGCTTCTAGTTTTACACGAACCCATTCAGAAATTTGCATACATCTAACTCTGTATATATGCATGCAGGGCTAAATTGTAGATGCGAAGCAAATAGCTGGTTCAAAACTAGTACGCAGCATTTCGCTCTTACCGTTATCAGCATCTAAAGTTGAGGCAGGTAAACGCTGGATATGTACCGCTAAATAAGATTTCGTGCCGGTATTGTGCGCAAATGGAATTATCAAAAAATGCCAAACAAAAAACAAACCTCAAAGACTAACGAAAAATCAAGCTATGTATGTGCGAAATAATTAGCGTTATCAAATATCATTGAATGTAAACTTCGATTTATTATTGTTCATGTTGTCTAAGATCTCGACTGTCTTTGAAATTTGTTTCAGGGAAGATAGGAAGCATTTTGTTAGCTAGTGGGAATGAAATTGCAGGTTTTGATGAGATCTCGTGACAAATTTTCTTCGATGAGCTCGCCAAACAATCTTCGAAGGTGTTATCAGAAGGTGCCACGTCATCGATATCATCTGGCTTGCAGTCGTATGTGGTGATTCGCATGGCTTTAGGTTACATTCCCATCTTGCTTAAGTGGCTCGATATAAAGTCCCTGCGTATTTGTTGGAAATTTGCTTTCCTAATCAGAACACAATTCTTCTCAACAAAATGTTTCATGCCAAGACAGCGGTCTTCAAAAGGTTTGAAAAAATGAAAAAACCTTAGATATTATTTGTAGACCAATTCAAAGTCAATCAAGTCTTTACAATACCAACAAGTAACAACTAAAGCAATAAAACAGTCCCGACACAATCAAATATATACCAGCTACCTAGCCTGCCTAGCGTGGCGATATGTACATGCAATCATTATCACAAACTACTTAAAACTAAACGAAATGAATGCCGCTATAATCACGACGAATTAAGATCCGCTTCAAAAATAACTTTACAACTGTGTCACTTGAAATGATATCATCTTACAAGTGAAAATTAATTTTTTTTTTATAAAAAACTTTAACTTTAAGAGAACAAAACAAATCATTATCATAATCATTATCATTATCATTATCATTATCATTATCATTATCATTATCATTATCATTATCATTATCATTATCATTATCATTATCATTATCATTATCATTATCATTATCGTTATCATTATCATTATCATTATTATTATCATTATCATTATCATTGTCATTGTCATTATCATTATTTATTATTGCAGAGTTAAAACAGTTTTCAAAGTAACAATAACAATACAAACATCAACAACAAAACTTCTATTAATTACATATATGACAAGTTTGTAATTGTCAACTTAGCAATACAAAGTCAACAATATTATAACAAAAATTAGTTACAATAAATTAGGACTATAATGATAAATGATATCTATTTAAACGCTAAGTACTGAAATAATCATAGATATGTTGTCTGAAGTTGCTTTTGCCTATCTTCTTTCAAATATTGACAAGGATAGGGTTCCAAATGCGGACAACGTTAACGCAGAACAGACTCTCTGAGCCCAATGAGGTTAACTGGTGAATAATAAGGTCCCTTATGGTAAGGCAAATTTGGTGTGCATTTGTCTAGTGGAAAAATGCTGGGGCTGTAGTCGGGATATACATACATATGCACCTTAACTTAATATAGCAGAGAAGCTCATGGGAAGGCGAATCGTCAAAGCAAAGAGAGATGTTCAGCGCATGGCATCCACTAGCTTAGTTCTTCAGAGATGATATCATCATCAGATCACCATAGGGAACAAAACAACATGTAGTGCATACATAATGTAAGAACACCTCCAGTCTACCAAACTGCACGGGTTCACGGCTCAAAGGCTGTGTTAGCAATAGAGGCCGGTGTTTTAGGTCTCAGAACCTGGCATTGTAACGATTAAAATTTTTGTTACAGAAAATCGTCCATTAACAAATTTTTTTTTTAATTTTTATTTATAAATAACTAGCAATATATGTGTTATAAAATAAAAGTCGGTGATTTATGTATATTGATTTCTGTTGATGATTTTTATATAAGTTAAAAATATCTGTGGTTTTTTTATTTTGTGTACAAATTACTCAGTGGGCAAATAAATCATTTGCCATATTTGACTTGGTAACAGAACATTTCATTCATAGGGAATTTTCCAATACCAGTTTTAAAGAAAAACTGCTATTTTCGGTCCGTGCTCGGACACTGTCTCTGTCAATCGGAGCAAGGAGGAGTATGCTATACTCCTATGTGCAGAGCTTAGCCTAAACAGGAACTACCGCATAGAATGCATAGCCATTTCTCAAGTTAATTCGCGGGCTGAATAAAAATAAATTGACGTTTATCAGGTAGGCCTCTCTGTGTCGCAGGTTCAGGATATCTGCCTAGTTCATCACCAAAATTATTGTTGTTGTTGTTGTTGTAGCGGCTAGTCGCGCCCCGTAAAGAGCGGATTCACCCATGGTCGTTGTTGTCGAACTCATCTAGGGGGAGGCCCAGGAAACGTGCAGTTTCGACAGGGTTGGACCAGAGGGAAAGGGGGGTTAGATGAGTGGGTTTGAGAGGGCATGTGAATAGGTGGTTGGTGTTCACTATTTATAGTTAATAAGTTTTCACTTTCAAAGGATTAATCTTATTTTTCAAGTTTTTTCCGAATTTTCCTAAGTTAAAGCTGGTTTTCTTAAAAATTTGAATCCTTGAAATATTTTTGTCGACTTATTTATTGCACCTTACCTCAAGGGGTTTGAGGAAAAAATGTTAAAATTTTAGTTTATGTTTTTAATATGCAATATGCAATGCCTTATTCCAACACTCATGGAGTGTAGGCAATTATACTAAATATCAACAGTTTTTGGTATAGTATAATACTAGATTTACTAGATTCGAACGAGTTGAACATCAATACAATTTTCAGCGCTGTTTACTCACAATGCTTGCTTTGCAATTCGTATGGTACCATTTGCTCTCACTTCCAGTTTTTGATTCCGTAATATGTCTCGAGCACTGGTTCTGTGCAAGCGTTCGTTAGTAGGTACATACATACAAGTTACATTCACACAAAATGCAATATCTGTTCATGCCGGATAATCGTATGTGATTTTCAAATCGAACTTTCACCCTTCTGTTTCGCAATTGCAATTCTCATTGCACTTCAGCATTGAATTTCCATTCAATATTCCTTAGAATTTGCCGATTTGCTGAAGTTGTTGTTAAGTTGGGGGGTAATTGTTGTTGTTCTAAACTCCGTGCAGTCGCCGTATTTGAAGTGAATGCAGTGCAGAAATGTCTATGCATAATAACATGGAATAAATAGTAGATATATACAGACTTTTATATATTTTCCATTCCACTAAAATCAACTTCAGTAATACGATCAGTTATTGATGGAAAAGTTGTGGTACTATAGAAAAATATGAGTATATCGAATGAAGTAAAAAGATGTACATATGTATGTGGGTATGTATATTTATATTACTAGTTCGTGTGAGGCTGTAACCTTGTTCACACTCACTAAATTTCCTCTAAAGTCAAAAACATGGCAAACCTGACTGAAATGTAATACAATTGCTTTTATGGCATGCAATTTTGATTAGAGAATACGGTTTGGTTTAATTTGTTGTATTTTGAAGTAAAACTTCTTTCGCGGAAAATGAGTGATTTTTCAACGTCTCGTCACGAAGTCGCGTCACAATATGACGTCACAAAGTCGCGACACACCTTTTTCGTGTGCTAAAACAAGCGGATGTTTGTGTGTACCGACATATTTCATGTGCAAGCAATTACAACAACAACTATAGCAACAATGGCAACGGTAAAAACAAATATAACAAAACAATCAAGCTCGCATTTTCATTTTGAGCGAAAAGTCTAGGTATGGAGTTATTTTCCCTTATTTGAAAATTATCAAATTATGTCAATATTATGTCGTTAATTTGCAAATCCGTTAATAAGTTGAGTCTCGCGATATGTCACATGCCGCCGTTGTGCCTCGCGAACCTTATAGAAATTTTTGAAGTCAAAGTTCCTTAGCGCTATGTTAGTAATTTTTCAAGGTCGCGCACACGCTTGCAACATACAATTTCGGCACTAGTTCATGTCGACTTTGAGATATATTTGGTACTAGTTATTTCGGCACCATTTCAAGACATTTTCGGGCCCTTTTCAGGATCATTTTGGGACTAGTTCAGGTTCATTTCGAGTCTAGTACGGCACTAGCGCGTGACTAATTTGGGATAACTTCGGGTACAGTTGAGGACTAGATTCGGACTTCTTTAAATCAAGTTCGGCAGAGGTTTGGGAGTAGTTCCGGACTGGTTTTAGGAAACTTCGGAACCAGTTCGAAATTAATTGGTGACTGGTTTCGTAATAGTATGGGATTAATTTGAAACTGATTTGAGACTAGTGCGCTCTTGAACTAAACTAGTTCATATGCCCCGCAGTATCGATTTTCTCCAATTTTTTGTTTAAATTACTTTGTAAACCCATTTTGCTTTGGTTGCCTTTTCTTTAAATTATTTAAAAACTTCTTTTGTTGGGTTTGGCTTTCATTGGAAATTTAATTACTCCACAGCCCATTTTTTTATTATATAGGAAAGTGAAGATCTCTTTTTACAAAGCGCAAACAAACAATAAACCTTAAAATGTGAAAAAGTATAGAAGGGTTAATGATAACAAGCCGTAGCAGCGTCCCTTCATTATTTACCTAAGACAAATTGTGCCCATAAATTATGCTTGTTGCTCCTGCGAAATTTGAAAAGCTGTTGAAATTGAATTCACTTTCTTGCATACAAAGCACGCGTATTTATTTTACCTGCCCATCGAAAATGAATATACAAATAAACCCACATTTGCCCTTTTTTTTTGTAATACAATGTTATATAATGAAATTCAATTGCTCATTTACTTGTAAATAAATATATTTTGCGCGTGAATAGTAGGACTCATTAATTCAATGTAGTAGCATTCATCCTTCCTACGTAGCGCTAAAATTAAGTATAATTAAGCAACACATTTGCTATGAGCTTAAATTTCAATACTAATACCTCTCACTCGCTCTTCACTGTAATAGCATTAGTTTTGCATTGCCTGCTTAATAAATTGAAGCGTTTATTTTTAAATAAAAGCTTGTCTAAATTTCATCATTATTTACAATGGCTTCCCTTTGTTTCGTATTTATTTTTACCCAGATAAATCAGTTTTCCTTTCATTTTAATTTTCATTTTCATTCAACTAAAGTAAATCAGCTACTTTGTGTTATACAAACTTTCAAAGGCTTCTAAAAACCTTTGTGTCTGGCATGACTTTATGCGTTTGAGTATTTTATAGGCTACTCTTCTTTGAGTATTTTGTGAAAGGTAACTAATTGAATTATTGTCGCTTACTTTACGTTTTTATGTAACTCAAACCACCTTTTGCACCTTTTCTTACTTAAACCCCAACATCTATTTAATTTTCTCATTCCCATCCGTTAGTTTTCATACCTAATTTAAGTAGATATTCTGCTGCCACCAGCGCCGTTGTCAATAGTTTGCTTTGACTTTAAATTTTTGAATTTACTTCTTCTTTTGGTCTATCTATGAGCGGTCTGGAGTAGGAAACTAGATAAAAGAAAATGCCATATGTATTCTGTCCCCTTACGATATGTCAAGGGCATAGATTGTGTGTGAGGGTGTTTGCTCTTTATGTAATGAATAGTGGTCCTTAGTTTGCACCCATTTGAAGCTATGGAGTACAATAACAAGAGGGTTTCTGTTAGAGCCGTGCATACAAAAAAAAAAAAAAAAAAAAGATTGGCTAATGACGATGCCTATGGCGGCGGCTCACTCTACATAACGGTACATTTGGCATTGTGGTATCGCCGATTACTAAATATATTGACATACGGTGCAATAAAAGCGCTGGCAGAAAGAGCGAAAGTAGACACTTTCATTTCATTTCATTTCACTTCATTTATTGGAACATTGAAACTATTTGTATATTAAGATTAAAATCATTTATAGTACAACCAATTAAATATTTATATTTTTTAGGGATCACAAGATATACTTATACAATAATACGTCAATACAAAACTTACAGAAGAAAACCATTAATACGCTTGTTATTATTTTTGGCCTATCCCTTCCACCACTTTGAAAAATTGTTGTTTTCTCATATTATTCCCTAATACAAACCTGGCCTCAAGCTCTACAAATTATACAGTTGATTCATTAATATATTTGCTTAAAACGATTTCTTATTATTATTTATATTAAGTGAGATAGTCAGTTCTTGTTTTGCATTTGATGTTGCTACCGTTTACGCTAATTCTAACATCAGACATTGACATCTTTTATTTGCAGTTCGATTAATTTAGTACCTGTACAACTATACTCGAATCGCATCATTCGATTTTAAATGTATTAACTCAAAATCGTGCACGCTTACTTTCAAATGTTCAGGTGAAGAAGTCGTGAAGATATGCGAAATAACCGCGAGATTGGCTCCATTCACACCAATTGAGTTTTCAAAAATTTTTCCCTACACTAAAGTGCAAATTTAAGGTAACTCAACATTTTAATTGAGTGATAATTTTTTTCCTGAGCGTATTGGCCATTTTCCTACATATAACGACTGCTCGAGGAAAAAGCGCATTTAATATCTTTAACAAATTTTCCAAAAGTTGTTTGAATTGTTAGGGAATGAACAATGAGCTATATTTTTATGAGAAGAATGGTTAATATCAAACAATTTGGTGTCCATATTTTCATATTTCATGTAACTTGTGTATGACTAAATTAAAACCGACTATTTGAACAGGTGGCAGCACATCATCATCAGGAAAATACTATTTTAAAGCAAAATATTATATCTCTCAAACAACAAGTTTTGACTAGCAGCCGCTTGGTCAAAATGCATTTTGAAGTGTCATCTTTCGGATGTGAAACAAATTGAACATAAAAAAATACACTTTTCGAGAAATTAAATTAAAACAAGCAAAGATGTGCTAGTAGAAATATTAAATTTTAAAACGCTATGTTTTTTTTTGCTCATACAAAATGAAATATACTGAAGTAAAGTAACCATATAAAATAAATTGTACTTTTCTAAATTTACATATAAATATACATATGGAAATGTAATAATATTAAGCGTTAGACCAAAAAAACATTCCGTCATGGTCACTGCTGGACGTTTCATATGTTTTTGCCTTTCTATTGTCCGCAGAAAAACTCGTCAATAACCAATCAATCGCAGTTTCGATGTTTTGTAGTTGTGAAGCTGTTTTCTAGCAATGAATTTAGCCCTAGTTGGCTCAATCGCATTCCAAGGAATGCCATAAATGTTAAAGTCTCCAACCAGAACCTATTCATGATGATTTTCTCAGTAGACCTGGTAAAGTTTGATAAGTGAAATGACCTATACAATTTCACGGTTTTTACAGTCTACATATAGGTTTTAAAACAAAACCTCATATCTGTTCAACCAGTTGTATGTAAGCTGATGATTTTTTTGTATCCATTGTTCTAATTAAAAGTGAAAGGAGTGCCAAATTCCACGTCTTTAGCTGCTTTAGTGTAGAAGTTATAACGCAAAACCTCATTTCTAAATAATCAGTTGATCGAAACTATAAGTTTATAGTAATCCGATCTTTATAGTTTTCATTACACACTAGTCAATAATAATACGAGAAAAATTCCATGTTCTTAGCTGCTTTGGTGTAGGAGTTATAATGGAAAACATCGCATCTGAAAAAGCAGTTGTATAGCAGCTATATAATGCCCGATCTGGGCGATTCTGCGAATGAATACAGAAATGCATCTGCCTACCAAGTTTCATTTAGATATCTCTAAAACTGAGGGACTAGTTTGCGTTCAAACCGATAGACGGAATCAACTCGTGGTCCAGAACACTTTAGTATACTAGTATATGGGTCCATTTCTTCTTTTTCTTATTCTTAGAAACACCGGACCAAAGCTATATAGAATTTCATCTTCATGAAAGGTATAAGAAGTGCGTTTTATAATTTTTCTGAAAAATATATTTTCGGACATGATTTGGCAATTTTTTTCCTTCGCATTATCCAAATCGGTTAGTTTTTAGAGAAGTTATGTGCATTAAAAAATAAAATTATAAAGCCGGAAAAATACGAAAATTATAGGAAAACATTTTTTTTTGGTCAAAAGAAAAAGGTTCACGGGAAAAAGAAAACCCAAAGGAAAGGCTCTATAGTTAAGTTTCTCTTGTTTTAATATTGTTACGTTTAAAAATAAACAAAAAATATTTTAAAACGTGTCAGTGCGGCTATTATTTTTTCGACAAGTGAATATAAAAAATGTTTCATCTGAGACCCTCTAGGCTGTATTCAAAAATGATTGAAATTAAACAAAAATCACGTTTACATCGCTTTCGTTAATACAGACATTCTTCTGAATAATTAATACTGATCCTTGAGTGTCCATGACAAGCATGCGCCGAGCATACAAAATTTGACTCGCCCAAAATTCGACACTTCTCTGCTTCGCTGATTCTTTTTGTTTTAATCAAAAATGTCAGAAATTAAACTATTTTGGGTACGAAACCTTAGTAGAACTTCAATAAATCTAACGAAAATTTTGATATCAAAGTTTATTTATGTGCCAAAGTAATTGCCATTGTCCCTTCGAGTGTGATTGGGTCTGAGTGCATATCTATGTAAATAGCCTTTGTTATTTAATACAAAATTTCACTAAACGACTATTTGCATTCCACTTGAAGTGTGACAATGCTAGCCAACCAATCACGCACAGTCACTTGGCCACATCATGCCACGGTAATGGTTGTGAGGGAAATCTTGCTGCAAAGTATGGCTAGAAAATCATTTTGCTGACTTAATCGATGTAGCAAAATTTAATTAAAATACCTGACAATGGCGATGACATTAAATGTCGATGGAAGTTTGGGGGGGGGGGGGGGGGGGGAATGTGTAGTGTTTTAATTAGTTTTTGGAGCATCATAGTTTAGAGTGAGTTCTGTGTTTTCTTTTTATGAATCGCATGGAATTGTTTTTTCATTCTGCTCAGCAAATTGAAAAGTGGGTATAATTAATAAGCCATGAATTTTCAATTGAATTAAAATACTTAAATAGCGAATGATGAGTTTGCGTTTTTCTCGTTCAATGGAAATTCATGGAAAAATTAAAAGTTTTGCTCTTCCATTTGTGGAAGGAAAGTCGCGTTCGTTTTGTCCTTAACATGGTGCACAAGTAAATAGTTGTTTTTTTTTTTGCTATGTGTTTAAATGATTTTTGTAATTAAATCACAGTAGCAATGCTTTCAAAATCCGTGAACATAATTGAACAGAAAGAATGCAATAAAGTGGAGTCAATTTGAGAGTAATGCCGAGGCGTATTCAGTAAGGTGGGGTAATTCGAACAGCGAATTCTTAGCAGGTGGTGTTGAGCGTACAACAACAAATTGTACCCACAATGACAGTGAAAATCGGTAAGAATAATAACAAATAAATAGTTTTGGCATTCAGTCCAGCAAGCGAATTCACTCAACTGCTTTCTCAACATTATAAGACAATTGACAAAGTTAGTCTAAGCTGGTTTTTTTGGGCGAATTGAGAATATATAAAAAAAACGAACATAATGTGGCGAGAAAACCCGATCGAATGGTGAAATTCTTAACAATATGAGCAAGGTTTTTTCATGAGACATTTTTTCGTAAATTTTTTATAAAAATATAGTTCACACTATAACAAAAACTTTGTAAAATCACTTATTAAACTGTATAAAAAATTTAGGAAAACTCAACAAATTTTCATCAAAATTTTAAAATTTATTACAAGAGCTCTTAGAAAATTTTGGAGCATGCAGTTTTGTCGCTTATGTATTGCAGTATACAAATTTTTCAAGTCCAAACTTATAATAAATCAACGGCAGTTTCAGGTCACTTCAAACTTGCACTTTATTATACAAAAGTTCAAAAGGCTATAGAACTACATACCAAAAACAGGTGAACGATTCGAAATTAATGATTGAAAATAAGATAAGATAAGTGGCACATAAGGAATAACATATTTTATTTTCATAATCCCAAGCTGTCTTTTTTCCAACAAAAAATTATGTAGCAGTTATTCGTTACTAGACTGTAAATATTTAAACATTTTGCACGCAATCTTACAAGATGCGTCACTGCATGGTTCGAGTTTGTTGGTTTATCCTAATCATGTTCTGAAGGAAAACTATTTTCGCGGCATGTCGCGACCCGAACTATTTTAGGACTGTTTCTGCACTATTTCAGGACTATTTCTTAACTATGATGATACTATTTCGATCCTCAACTAGTTTCAAACCATCAAAAATGTAAATGGGTTGAATATTAGATTAAAGTACAAGAAAAATAGTAGTATTTATTGATGTAAAATTTTGTTAGCCTCTTGAGAGTGATTTTTGATATCGCATAACCAAGGTCGTGTTGATATAGCGTAACAAAGTCACTACACTCTGGACTGTTCCGGCATTATTTTCAGACTAGATATTTCTGACAACTACTACTACTCCTACTTGTACTACTAGTACTAATTACTAGTATTACTAGTACGGTGGGCCGCCGTAGGCCGATTGTGTAGCGTGTGCGCGCTTCAATCGGTTAGTCCACGCGTTCAAATTCTGGCCGGGGGCAAGTAACATAAAGAATTATAGAAAAGTTTTTTCTAAAAGCGCTCGCCTCTCGGCAGCCAATGGCAAATCTCCGAGTCTGTTTCTGCCATGTAAAAAATTTCTCACAAAAAAACATTCGCCGTTCGGAGTCGGGCGTAAAAACTGTTGCTCCCTAAAACATCAAGACTTACACCACAAATTGTAGGAGAAGTTCGGCCGAAGAATCGCTAAAGCGGTTATAGCGCCAATTAAGTGAGTTAGTACTAGTACTATGTAGTACTATTACTATCCACTAGTACTACTACTACTAATTACTAAAACCACTACTAAAACTACAATTTTCTATTACTACTACTACCACTACAAATATTAATTACTAGTACTATTCCTTCTACTTTTACGACTACTACTAACTACCTCTACTACTTTTTACTACTACTACTAGTACAACTAACAACTACTACTCCTACCACAACTTTTACTGCTAACTACTAACACTGCAACTAATTGTTATTAAAACAACTACTACTACTACTAATTACATCTAAAATAATTACGCCCTACCACTGCTACTACTATTATCACTATGGCTACTTGTGCTGCTACCACCGTTTTTGGGTAATTTCTAGTATTACTTTTACTAATGCTACTACTAAATACTACTACTTTTTTAACTAATTTCTACTAGTGTTACTAAAATTACTACCATTACTCTTTGCTAATTTCTAACGCCAGTTTTACCAATTCTTCTACCAATTGCTACCACTACTTTTAACCATTTCTACTACTGTGATTAGTAAAATGCTATCGCTATTTATTACTACCACTATTTCTACGAATGCTACTACTAATTACTGCGAGTACTTTTTACTAGTTTTTACCACTATTTTTGCTTATGCTACTACTAATTACTACTAGTATATTTACTAGTTAATTTATAGTGTAGTATATTTTACTAGTTTTTACTATTTTTGCTACGAATGCTGCAACTAATTACTATTTTAAATAATGCTGTTACTTATTACTACTTCTAATTTTACTAATGGTACTACTAATTACTACACTACTATTTGTTGCTTCTGTAGTAGAACTATTACGACTATTAGTAGTAAGCTACTGCCAGTATTAGTCACCTTTTTAATTGCCTATTTCTTTGTAGAATCGACATTGAAGCACTTAGGTTCACACGTGCATTATTTATTTTGAATTAAACCAAATGAAACTGAAAGTTTAGAATTAGGACTATAAAAAAAAATATATATTTAAAAGCGAACTGGGGTTTTTTGCGTCGTTTTTATGTTAACTTGCTCGTTGTTTTTCACACTTTTCATCGGCATTTAACAAAATTTTGCCATCATCAACCAGTAGTTGCCATCTTTGTTTACTTATATAAGTACATATAAACAGCCATGCACGTTTTGATTATTCTTCTTTGGCTTTTTTATGTTTACTATTTCGACATAAAGTTGTAGATCTGAGAGTCGTATAATAAACACCATATTACGTGAAAAAAAATTAAAATTCAATAACAACAAACTTTTTGGTCACCATTTTTAGAAAAACTCGTAATCATAATGTAAAATATTCGTAATTATATTTGTATTGGTTTGCTTTTGAAATATTTATTAACTTGAGCTAAACAAAATTATCATAGAAAGTATAAGACTTATGGATATCTAAATTTTCCGAAAATTCTGAAATATTTAATATTTTAACCTGGATATGACAGTGCTAAAACTTTCAACCCAATAAGCCTACTGCCTTTTGTATTAAAGACGTTAGAGGGGCTTCCAGACATGTATCTTGAAACAAAGCGTGTAATTTATAACACCCACAACATACCTACCTACATGAAGGAGAAAGTATATAGATGAGGCACTCATGGCGAGAGGTATTCATCACTATGTCCGTAGGTTAATTCACGTCGAATTAGGATCACAGAGTGAATGACACCCGCAGATGGGTTTGCTATCACCGCTATTATGGCTCATGGTCTTGAATAAAATACTGTAAAGCTAAATTTTAAGATAATCAAGATAGTGTCTTATACCGACGATGTAGCAATACTGGCATCGGATCACTTTACTTTGGTTGTAAGTGCAATCACAAAATGGGGGCTAAGAATGGTGGATTCCTGGGCCTTAATTTGTACACTTGGAGTGAGAAAACTAGCCTAATATTTTTCCCTAATAAAACCAAATTGCGTGATTTCACTAAACCTAAGTTTTGGGATCGAAAGTGGGTCTGCTTAACAAAGCGAAATATATTGAGCGCTGATCTGGTGTTCAACTCTTACTATGCGGCTTTCGAAGGACAGCAGATGTTGGCGCAATGGGTGCTATGAGATCCTGTCCAATGGATGTTTTGAAAGTTCTGATCGACTTATAACCGATAGATATCTTTATTTTGAAAACTCAGCTGCTACAGCACTATCAGACTGCGTGCCGTGGGGTTCTGGAAAGAAGGGACTTTCGGGTATAGTGCGATTCTCAGCGCACTTCCGCCTGAGATAAAGGCGCTGCCATCTGACTACATCCTGACAAAGGCGTGGGCTAACGGCGTACCAAAATTCCCAAGCCGCTTGAACTGGACTCACGGATGAG
>OX639993.1:37243916-37346916 GCA_951828415.1 Anomoia purmunda
ATGAGCTTAAATTTCAATACTAATACCTCTCACTCGCTCTTCACTGTAATAGCATTAGTTTTGCATTGCCTGCTTAATAAATTTAAGCGTTTATTTTTAAATAAAAGCTTGTCTGAATTTCATCATTATTTACAATGGCTTCCCTTTGTTTCGTATTTATTTTTAACCAGAATAAATCAGTTTTCCTTTCATTTTAATTTTCATTTTCATTCAACTAAAGTAAATCAGCTACTTTGTGTTATACAAACTTTCAAAGGCTTCTAAAAACCTTTGTGTCTGGCATGACTTTATGCGTTTGAGTATTTTATAGGGCTACTCTTCTTTGAGTATTTTGTGAAAGGTAACTAATTGAATTATTGTCGCTTACTTTACGTTTTTATGTAACTCAAACCACCTTTTGCACCTTTTCTTACTTAAACCCCAACATCTATTTAATTTTCTCATTCCCATCCGTTAGTTTCATACCTAATTTCAGGAGATACTCTGCTGCCACCAGCGCCGTTGTCAATAGTTTGCTTTGACTTTAAATTTTTGATTTTACTTCTTTTTTTGGTCTATCTATGATCTATGAGCGGTCTGGAGTAGGAAACTAAATAAAAGAAAATGCCATATGTATTCTGTTCCCTTACGATATGTCAAGGGTATAGATTGTGTGTGAGGGTGTTTGCACTTTATGTAATGAATAGTGGTCCTTAGTTTGAGCCCATTTGAAGCTATGGAGTACAATAACAAGAGGGTTTCTGTTAGAGCCGTGCATACAAAAAAAAAAAAAAAAAAAAGATTGGCTAATGACGATGCCTATGGCGGCGGCTCACTCTACATAACGGTACATTTGGCATTGTGGTATCGCCGATTACTAAATATATTGACAGACGGTGCAATAAAAGCGCTAGCAGAAAGAGCGAAAGTAGGCACTTTCATTTCATTTCATTTCACTTCATTTATTGGAACATTGAAACTATTTGTATATTAAGATTAAAATCTTTTATAGTACAACAAATTAAATATTAATATTGCTTAGGGATCACAAGATATACTTATACAATAATGCGTCAATACAAAACGTACAGAAGAAAACCATTAATACATTTGTTATTATTTTTGGCCGATCACTTTTACCACTTTGAAAAATTGTTGTTTTCTCATAATATTCCCTAATACAAACTGGCCTCAAGCTCTACAAATTATACGGTTGATTCATTAATATATTTGCTTAAAACGATTTCTTATTATTATTCATATTAAGTGAGATAGTCAGTTCTTGTTTTGCATTTGATGTTGCCACCGTTTTCGCTAATTCTAACATCAGACATTGACATCTTTTATTTGCAGTTCGATTAATTTAGTACCCGTACAACTATACTCGAACCGCATCATTCGATTTTAAATGTGCAAACTCAAAATCGTGCACGCTTACTTTCAAATGTTCAGGTGAAAAAGTCGTGAAGATATGCGAAATAACCGCGAGATTGGCTCCATTCACACCACTTGAGTTTTCAAAAATTTTTTGAGTAAGCAATAGCTCGATCAATTTCACTACACTAAAGTGCAAATTTAAGGTAACTCAACATTTTAATTGATTGATCATTTTTTTCCTGAGCGTATTGGCCACTTTCCTACATATAACGTGCTCGGGTAAAAAGCGTATTTAATATCTTCAAAAATGTTTTCCAAAAGTTGTGTGAATTGTTAGGGAATAAACAATGAGCTATATTTTTATGAGAAGAATGGTTAATATCAAACAATTTGGTATCCATATATTCATACTTCAAGTAACTTGTGTATGACTAAATTAAATCCGACTATTTGAACAGGTGGCAGCACATCATCATCAGGAAAATACTATTTTAAAGCAAAATATTATATCTCTCAAACAACAAGTTTTGACTAGCAGCCGCTTGGTCAAAATGCATTTTGAAGTGTCATCTTTCGGATGAGAAAAAAATTAAATATAAAAAAATACACTTTTCGAGAAATTAAATTAAAACAAGTAAAGATGTGCTAGTAAAAATATTAAATTTTAAAACACTATGTTTTTTTTGCTCATACAAAATGAAATATACTGAAATAAAGTAACCATATAAAATAAATTGTACTTTTCTAAATTTACATATAAAGATACATATGGAAATGTAATAATATTAAGCGTTAGACCAAAAAAACATTCCGTCATGGTCACTGCTGGACGTTTCATATGTTTTTGCCTTTCTATTGTCCGCAGAAAAACTCGTCAATAACCAATCAATCGCAGTTTCGATGTTTTGTAGTTGTGAAGCTGTTTTCTAGCAATGAATTTAGCCTAGTTGGCTCAATCGCATTCCAAGGTATGCTATAAATGTTAAAGTCTACAAACAGAACTTATTCTTGATGATTTTCTTAGTAGACCTGGTAAGGTTTGATAAGTGAATGACCTATACAATTTCACGGTTTTTACATTCTAAATATTGGTTTTAAAACCAAACCTCATATCTGTTCAACCAGTTGTATGGAAGCTGATGATTTTTTTTGTATACATTGTTCTAATTAAAAGTGAAAGGAGTGCCAAATTCCACGTCTTTAGCTGCTTTAGTGTAGAAGTTATAACGCAAAACCTCATTTCTAAATAATCAGTTGATCGAAACTATAAGTTATAGTAATCCGATCTTTATAGTTTTCATTACACACTAGTCAATAATAATATGGGAAAAATTCCATGTTCTTAGCTGCTTTGGTGTAGGAGTTATAATGGAAAACATCGCATCTGAAAAAGCAGTTGTATAGTAGTTATATAATGCCCGTTCTGGACGGTTCTGCGAATGAATACAGAAATGCATCTGCCTACCCAGTTCCATTTCGATATCTCTACAACTGAGGGACTAGTTTGCGTTCAAACAGATAGACGGATAAACAGACAGACAGAATCAGCTCGTGGTCCTGAACACTTTAGTATACTAGTATATGGGTCTGTTTCTTTTTTTTTCTTATTCTTAGAAACATTGGACCAAAGCTATATAGAATTTCGTCTTCATGAAAGGTATAAAAAGTGCGTTTTATAATTTTTCTGAAAAATATATTTTTTGAAATTTTTTTCCATCGCATTATCCAAATCGGTTAGTTTTTAGAGAAGTTATGTGCATTAAAAAATAAAATTATAAAGCCGGAAAAATACGATTTTCTCAGCGAAATTAAAATCACCGAAAATTATAGGAATTAATTTTTTTTGGTCAAAAGCAAAAGGTTCACGGGAAAAAGAAAACCCAAAGGAAAGGCTCTATAGTTAAGGTTTTCTTGTTTTAATATTGTTGCGTTTAAAAATAAACAAAAAATATTTTAAAACGTGTCAGTGCGGCTATTATTTTTTCGACAAGTGAATATAAAAAAAAAAATGTTTCATCTGAGACCCTCTAGGCTGTATTCAAAAGTGATTGAAATTAAACAAAAATCACGTTAACATCGCTTTCGTTAATACAGACATTCTTTTGAATAATTAATACTGATCCTTGAGTGGCCATGACAAGCATGCGCCGAGCATACAAAATTTGACTCGCCCAAAATTCGACACTTCTCTGCTTCGCTGCTTCTTTTTGTTTTAATCAAAAATGTCAGAAATTAAACTATTTTGGGTACGAAATCTTAGTAGAACTTCAATAAAATATAATCTTCAATTCAATTTATTGTCAAACGAAAATTTTGATATCAAAGTTTATTTATGTGCCAAAGTAATTGCCATTGTCCCTTCGAGTGTGATTGGGTCTGAGTGCATATCTATGTAAATAGCCTTTGTTATTTAATACAAAATTTCACTAAACGACTATTTGCATTCCACTTGAAGTGTGACAATGCTAGCCAACCAATCACGCACAGTCACTTGGCCACATCATGCCACGGTAATGGTTGTGAGGGAAATCTTGCTGCAAAGTATGGCTAGAAAATCATTTTGCTGACTTAATCGATGTAGCAAAATTTAATTAAAATACCTGACAATGGCGATGACATTAAATGTCGATGGAAGTTTGGGGGGGAATGTGTAGTGTTTTAATTAGTTTTTGGAGCATCATAGTTTAGAGTGAGTTCTGTGTTTTCTTTTTATGAATCGCATGGAATTGTTTTTTCATTATGCTCAGCAAATTGAAAAGTGGGTATAATTAATAAGCCATGAATTTTCAATTGAATTAAAATACTTAAATAGCGAATGATGAGTTTGCGTTTTTCTCGTTCAATGGGAATTCATGGAAAAATTAAAAGTTTGCTCTTCCATTTGTGGAAAGTCGCGTTCGTTTTGTCCTTAACATGGTGCACAAGTAAATAGTTGTTTTTTTTTTGCTATGTGTTTAAATGATTTTTGTAATTAAATCACAGTAGCAATGCTTTCAAAATCCGTGAACATAATTGAACAGAAAGAATGCAATAAAGTGAAGTCAATTTGAGAGTAATGCCGAGGCGTATGCAGTAAGGTGGGGCAATTCGAACAGCGAGTTCATAGCAGGTGGTGTTGAGCGTACAACAACAAATTGTACCCACAATGACAATGAAAATCGGTAAGAATAATATCAAATAAATAGTTTTGACATTCAGGCCAGCAAGCGAATTCACGCAACTGCTTTCTCAACACCATAAGACAATTGAAAAAGTTAGTATAAGCTGGTTTTTTTTGGGGGAATTGAGAAAATATAAAAAAAAACAAACATAATGTGGCGAGAAAACCCGATCGAATGGTAAAATTCTTCACAATATGAGCAAGGTTTTTTCATGAGACATTTTTTCGTAAATTTTTTATAAAAGTATAGTTCACACTATAACAAAAACTTTGTAAATTCACTTATTAAACTGAATAAAAAATTTATGAAAACTCAAACAATTTTCATCAAAATTTTAAAATTCATTACAAGAGCTCTTAGAAAAGTTTGAAGCATGCAGTTTTGTCGCTTATGTATTGCAGTATACAAATTTTTCAAGCCCAAATTTATAATAAATCAACGGCAGTTTCAGGTCACTTCAAACTTGCACTTTATTATACAAAAGTTCAAAAGGCTATAAAACTGCATACCAAAAATAGGTGAACGATTCGAAATTAATGATTGAAAATAAGATAAGATGAGTGACACATAAAAAATAATATATTTTATTTTCATAATCCCAAGCTGTCTTTTTTTCCAACAAAAAATTATGTAGCAGTTATTCGTTACTACACTGTAAATATTTAAACATTTTCCACGTAATCTTATAAGATGCGTCACTGCATGGTTAGAGTTTGTTGGTTTATCCTAATCATGTTTTGAAGGAAAACTTTTTTCGCGGCATGTCGCGACCCGGACTATTTTAGGGCCATTTCTGCACTGTTTCATGACTATTTCTTAACCATGATGATACTATTACTTGGATTGCGCGATTGAAACAGGGATTTTAATTGAGGAATATAACCAAAAGCTATCTTTCCAACTGCCGGTCATGAAGGTGCTTTACAAATCGAAAGTTTGCAATGAAGGAGGCATCTTAACATAAAGCAGAATGCGTTCGCGAGAAAGCAGCTGAATATATAGTCAGATTTCAACTAGAAGGTTAGAATAGGAGAGAACAATTTCTGACATTATCCAGATAACCCTAATATGGGTTCCATGGCATAAGGACATTTACGAAAATTAAACTAAAAGCGCACGAACTGGCGAGGTGCATTTTTTCATTGAGCATGCTCCACGGGGTGATTGTCATGTTTTACTATTCAAAAGCTTAACAGATGTGGTACCGTACAGATCATAGGATTACTTGGCAGTTTTGGGTGTGCTATGATGCGCCCTAAAACCAGGGCTGTTTTAAGAGTGATCAAAGAAAATACTACAAACTCCAGTCGGCACAGAGCACTGGTCCGTAGGAGTACTTGGTAAAGGAATTAGCTTACTCTACAATAGGCTTTGTCGCAGCTGCGAAGACCCGGGCTCAAAAGACACGCACAAAATACTTTTGGAGAGGGTTACCATCTGCTTAAAAGAGTAAATTCAATTAAATTATTAAGTTGGCGGAAGCATCACATAATGGGATCCAAAAAATGTAAGCTTAAAAGTTATGAAAATATAATTAAAGACCACAAGGCTACCACTTTTCCTGCTAGTGCTTTAGATGTTCGGCCTAGTAATTATTTATAATAAAAATAAAAAGATATCGGGTTATAGTCAGATATTGCATAATAAAAATTAACCTTTTTTGCAGAGACATGAAACTGTCCGCTAAGTTGATTGCGTGTATTTTTATGGAAAACGACCGATTGACAGGGCATACTCTGTCGGAGCGGAAGCCGGGAAGCCAACTCTCAACTTGTGTTGTACAGCGCAAGCATCACGCAAAAAACAATGAATGCAATGAATTCAAATCAACTGTTTTGTAACCAATCAAGATAAGCCGTTTTTTTACATTCACGCTTGCTTTGTGAAGCCGCACTTCATTTCAAACGCCATGCTAGTCTCGCGTACTTCTTCAACACAAAAAATATCCATTCAAGTTACTCATACGCAGTGGTGATCAACTGGTTGACAATTTCTTCTACTCGCTAAAAATTTGCTGAGGTTTTCCCTGCGTAAAGTTTTAGAAACATTGGTTAATATATGTGCCTGATTTGATTTAATTATATATATACTCTAAACACATCAATATCAATGTTTGCATTTCATTGCTCTGCGAATCATATCACTATCAATCAATGTCAATGCAAGTAAATCCTTTCATTTCGAGGCGTCAACGTATTGACACAAAAGTATTTGATTTCATTCTAAGCTCGATTCAAAAGTTTACTTTACTAAAAACAATGCCAAAGAAGAAAAAGCCAACAATAAAATAAAAGCTGCAAAAGCAACACCCAACAATAAAAGGTCAAACACACACACTATGAGTACATACGTATGTACAATAGAAGGTACCAGCCAATAAACGAGACATGTCAGGGCCATAGAAACACAAAGCAATAAATATGTAGTAGTGCATGCATAAACAAATAAATAAAACAATACAAAACACATTCCAACATATTTCTAAGCATTCTACACATTTGTATGCAAGAATTGAAAAATATGTAAGTAAATAGTAAAAGCCTGCTCTGAACAAAATTGAATTGAATAGAAATAAAAGTGAAAAATGGAAATAGAAAAGTGAAAGTCAGCATATTTACATGTTTTCTAGACAATTCAAATATATCATGCTTTACAGTATGGAGAGCGACAACAAACCATCAGTGGCAAAAAGTGTGACAACGGTGATTTTTTAAGTACAATATAAACAACAAAAAAAAAAGAAGAAAGTACCATATACTTGTATATATTTATCAACAACTAACCGAACCGAACAACGGAACTTTAAGACTTTCACAATGGCGGCAAATTGACGAGCTGTCACGTTGTGCGCGAAGCTTTGAGGCTCTGAAATCAATAAAGTTCCAGTAAAGTCAGAAAAATTGGCAAACCATTCTAAAAGCGCTGTTAGAAATAGAAAAATATAAATGCAAAAAACAAAAGTTACACGTTATTGAATATACTTATATAATTGAATATGTGAAATGCAAGTTTTTTTCCAGAAAGGTTAAAAAGAACAATTTTTTTCTTTGCTTCATGGTAGGTAGCTTCCAGTTCAACCTTGTAGCAGAAATACAAATAGTGTTTTATCAAAGGCAAATTAATGCAATGCGCAACTGTTACATCTATAATGTGAAGCTAGTGCGATGTTTTTAAGAACAACAATAAACTCTAGTTATTTAACTAAACTTCATTACAATTTAATCAACCGCTGATAAAAAGGTTGAGATCGACAAATAAATCTATGGCTAAAATTTCGAACTAATCACAAGAGAGGTGAATATCTAAAAATACAAAAAAAAATTATCAAAATAAAGCTTTGTTGCACCACCCAGCTCAGTTACTTCTAACAATTTTTATTTTCATATAAAAGCTACTAAAAACATCGGCTTACTTAAGGCCAATATATTAAAACCTTTCGAGACACATCTTTTTGTAAACTAAGTAGTCTAAAAAATATTTTTAATCATTAGACAATGTCCGAACTCCAATTTTTAGTGTTTGCAAAAATTTCGTTCTTATAAAAAGTAAAATAACTCAGTCACTTTTTGGCCGCTTTTTTAAAAGAAACATTCGTTAAACTCGACATTAAGCGTGCTCTTTGAATCTAATCAAAACTCATTTTGTGTTTTAATAAAATAGCGTGTGAAAATATCGCCAAAATCAAAAAAAAAGAAGAAAAAGGGTAGCAAACTTTAAGTTTGTTGTGCAAAAAACAAGTAAATTTCTTCAGCTTTATTAAGACGTCTTTATATCTTTCAAAGGGTCTGAGTTTCTTCTTTCTTAAACCGTTCTTAGAATGAAAATCAGTGTTAATTAGCTGAGATATGGGCCTAAGAAGTGCGCAAAAGCACGAAAAATCGGTTTTTTAGGTTGAGTCGAGATTTTGGGGGTGTTTGACAAGTTCCAAAATTGGATTCTCTTTCTACTCGATAAGACCTACAAGGAAAATAACATCACTTCCCAGGTATTTCGACTCATTCTTTTTTGTAGCACTGTGTTATTGAGTCTAAATTTGTGAAAAAATATAAAATATACTAGAAATTAAATAAAAGTGGCCAATTCAAATTTTGTTCTTCATTCACTGAAAAGCTGCCAAAACCTCTCATTTCACGGTGCAACAACCCAACCGTTTTGGGTCCGCTGATTCCAAAAATGCTACCCAAATTTTTCTATCACATTCAGATTATGAGAATTTCTCATTAGTATGTCCCAACCATAGGTTGACTTTTTCCCAATATTTTCCAAACACTGTTTTACATATCGGAATTCGAAAAGCTGATCTGAGTTTAGCACAAATTAATAACTTGGTGTCCAAAACGTGTGTCATTGTAATAAAATTATGCCGCTTGTAATAAGATTTCTATTTAAAAATGCACATCACTTTTTCTTTTACACATGTTGTTGAGATTTAAGAGCGACTGAAAACCTTGTAATTGGTCAAGTTTTAACTTGAAGTATGAAACTCAAAATTTTTTTCTTAGTAAAAATTGTAGAATACATAATTTAACAAAACCTAAAAAAAATTACTTTACAATAATCAATTTCCAACTGGTTTTTGATTCTTTTTCTTCCGGACGGTTTTGTACATTTTCTTACATACTCGTACAACCTTTTTTCTCGAAATAATATTCTATATGGCTGAAAATGTGCAAGATTTTCAGCAAAAAAATTTTCAAAAGTAAATGAAAATTGTTAGAAACTTGGCAATTACAATTGAATGTACTAAAATTGAATACGTTACAAAACTGCATACTACGAACTGTTTTAAAAATTCTGAGTGGAAAATTGAAAGTTTTAATGTAACTTTTTTCAAGTTTGTTGAACTATAGTAAAACTTTTACAAGGAAAGACATAGTTTATGACATTGAAATGAACTATGTTTTTATAAAAATTAACGAAAAAAAATTTTGTACGAAAAATGTTGTCAAAAAATAACTTTGCACTATATATATAATATGCAGGCCTGTTCTGCATAACGATACGGTTTGAAAATTAAAATTGAAGCAATTACGATACATTCTTGATTTCGAATGAGTTCGAATAGCTTTAATTACTAATCGATATGTAGTTTGAGCAGCTGCTTCACTTCGAAGTAATCAACTTAACTAAGTTTGAGTAATAAATACCACAATTAAAAAACTTTAAGTTCGAATATTATTGTAATGCATGATAATATGGAACTTTGCGATGAATACTGAACATGCGCTGAACCGGAATCAACAACAGGTCAGTTTCATTTTAATCGTTTTTCCTGTGCTTGTCGTAGTATGTTTTAAACAGAGATTTTCAAAAATAAATTTATCAAAATAATTGAATGCAGTTTAGAGCATTAAAACTTATAAATCTCCCCATTAATACGAACTTTTAAATATAAAAGGTTTGGTAGGCAAACAACATACATATTTGGGATTAATTTACCAATTACTTTTCATTCCGACTAGTCAAAGGCAAAACTTTTCAAAAAGAAAAAAATTCTGTCGGAATCGAAATCAAGAACAGGCCTGTATACTCTCTTAAAATTTTCACTGTGGTTCTCTCTCGCAAAAACTGCAATTAACAAAAGTCTTAAAAAAAAATCCAAGAAGAAATATTTACCCATACCTCTTTGAGCTTTATGCTTTTTTTTCAGTATTTACTAAATCTAAATCTGCACAGTGTAGTTCATTTTCTTTCGCTTTAATTGCTCTTTCTTTTATCGACAAATGCTCGGGACTAGCCTCATCCTTATTTTTATCAGACATTTAAAATTCAGAACTACATATAAGCATATTGGTTTCAAAAAACATTTATATTTAGCATCAAATTTCTACAAGTGTTGCTATTGTCTGTTTTTTCCTTTGTGTTTGAAATTAATATAAAAACTAAAGTAAGCAATTATTGATCTTAATAATACAATTTACTTCTACTCTCTCTCAAAAGGTACAGGGTTTTGTGATTCTTTTGTAAGTGCTGGTCGGACTCAGAGAAAATTTGCTGACTAAAATAATCTAGATGGTGCTATGAAATGTGGATTTTCAGGGACAAAGTTAAATCAACTTTTGGAAATAATTGTTAATTGTTAACTGTCATCCTCTGAACGAAGTTTACCCAACCGTTTCGGGTAAGACTTTTAATTTCGAACCAAACTTTTTTTTTGATGTTTGCGTAATAAATTTTCCGCATAAGTATCAAACATTGCAAATGCTAGACTCACATCCAGATTGATTTTTTGCTTCTGCTTATAACAATTTTTATGTTCGTGTTCGATCGAAATTTAAATAAATTGCGTTAATTTTCTGGATTTTACTTTTGACAAAAAAAAAACACGCATGCACTCTACTGCGGGAGTCACAAACTTAAAACGTCTATGCCAATTCTACAAAGAAGTAGAACATCAAATATGAGAGTAGTGGTGGTAGTAGTATTAATAGTTGTGGGAGAAGTAGTAGTAGTAATAGTAGTACCATTAGTAAAAATGGTAGTCTTAATTAATAGTAGCATTAGTAACAATAGTAGTAATAATTAGTTGTAACAATAAAAAATGGAATAGTAAAAATTAGTAGTAGCATAAGCAAAAATACTAGTAGAAATTAATAAAAATAGTAGTAGTAATTAATAGTAACATTAGTGACAATAGTAGTAACAATAAAAAAAATGGAATAGTAACAATTAGTAGAAGCATAAGCAAAAATAGTAGTAGAAATTAATAAAAATGGTAGTAGTAATTAATAGTAGCATTAGTAACAATAGTAGTAATAAATAGTTTTAACAATAAAAAAATGGAATAATAACAATTAGTAGTAGCATAAGCAAAAATACTAGTAGAAATTAATAAAAATGGTAGTAGTAATTAATAGTAACATTAGTGACAATAGTAGTAACAATAAAAAATGGAATAATAACAATTAGTAGTAGCATAAGCAAAAATAGTAGTAGAAATTAATAAAAATGGTATTAGTAATTAATAGTAGCATTAGTAACAATAGTAGTAATAAATAGTTTTAACAATAAAAAAATGGAATAATAACAATTAGTAGTAGCATAAGCAAAAATACTAGTAGAAATTAATAAAAATGGTAGTAGTAATTAATAGTAACATTAGTGACAATAGTAGTAACAATAAAAAATGGAATAATAACAATTAGTAGTAGCATAAGCAAAAATAGTAGTAGAAATTAATAAAAATGGTAGTAAGAATTAATAGTAGCATTAGTAACAGTAGTAGTAATAAATAGTAGTAACAATAAAAAATGGAATAGTAAAAATTAGTAGTAGCATAAGCAAAAATAATAGTAGAAATTAGTAAAAGTAGTGGCAGTAGGTAGGAGTAGTAATTAGTTAGCAAAGTAGTAGCCATAGTAGTCGTAGTAATAATACTTGGAATTAGTAGTAGTAGTAGAAGTTGTAGTAATAAGTTAGTAGTAGTAATCGGTAGATATGGTAATAGTAGTAGAAGCCATAGTTGTAGTAGCAGTTTTAATAATTGATATTAGTAGTTAGTAGCAGGAGTAGCAGTGGTAGTAGTAATTGTAATTAATAGTTGTAGTAGTAGTAATTAGTAGTAGAAGTAGGAGTAGTAGTACTAGTTGGAGTGGTGAAATAGATACCGAAACGGCCGAGAACTTGTCCCCAAATCGCCCTGAACTAATGCCGAAGAAGCTTTACTCGCAGAAATCGCTCAATCTATTTTCGTGTACAAATTTTGTTCATAATATTCCCTTGACTGGGGGTAGGTTTCTGAAATGTGTCCCTATTTTACAATACACTCTATGCATTGTACCATACAGCAGTAACAATTTGGACAATACACTAAAAGTTAATGTGCATATTCTTAAGAATTATAACACTTTCTATAACATTTTATATTTTACAATCAAACTCAGCTGCTCTACTCGAATACTCTCAGTTATTTAAACCGTTACATAGTGGCGTATTTTCCAATGCTCTTTGGAGCAGTAGTTGCAAATGTGTGCACTAACTTGTCAGAGCTTCCGTTAAGTAACTGCTAAACTGATTTGGTGCATTGTTGGCGCTCAGCGGCCGTAATAATATGTTGTATGTTCGTTTGTATGTACTTATATTTAGTTAGTATATTGTTGATGTTCAAGAGCATTCCATGAAACATACATACATATGTACACACGCACATACATACATAAATAAATGTAGTACTTGCAATGGCAACTGTTTGAAGAGCTCAAGCAATTGTTGCAACTGTCACCAAGGCCACCGGCATGGATATTGAGTGATTTGTCATAGCGCTGAGCGTTTGGAGTAAAGCAGAATTTGTTAAGAAAGCATTTCAAATGCAGCCAGATAATGTTTGCAACTATCTACTTGCACATGGTGGGTGGAAAAAATATAACGACACTCAAAACTATTAAGTTGGAAATTAGCTTTTCTTTGTTTTATATAAAACTAGCTTTTATCGGTTTAGCGTTATAAATTCGCATGTAATCAAAAAGGATTTAAATACTTTCACTAAAAGTAAAAAGCCTTAAACTAATTTTATGTTCTGGGTTTTAATTTTCAAAATTGCCGCTCACAGTTGGTTGCTGAAACTTGTTTGTCATTGTCAACTGCGCAGTATGGCATTCGGGTTTATTTCACGCCAATTGAATGTTAGAAACGCACAAGGTAATCAAACGATGGTATTAATTAATTGAATCATAATTTTCATGACTAAATTTTCTCAAGCCTCTTTCCTTTGAATCTAATGCCGTTATATATTTTACTTACTCAATAATTTAATTTAATTTACTTTTTAAGCAGTTGACAATACTCAACAAAGTATTTTCGAAATAAAGTATTTTAAAACTCCTGCGTATGAGACCAATATTTGAATATTTGATTAAACTTATTATAATTATGATTAAATTTTTAAAAATTTCATGTCTCAATCTTACAGATCATTTCGTCATATTGTGGTATGTAAAGCCGTTCAACTGAGGGATATTTACCATATTCATCAAATACGAACCCGCTATTGTGGTAGTTGAAGAAGCCATAGCCGTCTAGAGCTGAGTTCAACTGGGCACTGTCACCATTTTCCACGACTCGGCTTTTGGCCATCTACTACATGAGAAATTTTGAAGAAAGAGCTTGAATTTTGAAGAAAGAGCTTGTCCTAGACCCATGTAAACTACAACCTGCGCAGGATTAGAAGACAACAGAAAACTCTCTGCATCGCACATTTCTGGCTTAACGGATACGAAAACTTACCATATTTTTATGCGAACGATAAAGAGGATATACTGTGGACTCTCTGTCAACCACAAAAAGTTACCGATAAGTGTGGTTTTCATGTCGAAGACATCACTTACTGGTCTAGATTTTTTTAAACTTTGAATGAATCCATCGATACCGTATGTGGTGAATGCTAACATACCAATCATTTACGACTTTTTGGTTTCTCACGACAATATCACTGAAATCAATGTTAACTACCTCTTGAGAACGGTGCAACAAGTTATACAGAATGTGCAACAATCACATCATATTAGGGTGAACTTTTTGTGACCGAATCATTTCAAGATATGCACCCGTCAGTTGCCACCTAGGCCATGAGATTTAACTCCGTTAGAATATTTTCACATTAAGTCAATGGTCTAACCTTTTAAACACATTTTTGGCGATATAAGGCAGGCTATGTCGGAATAATTGTAGGACAATGGTGGACAATTTTGTTTCAATAAACAACCGTTTTTGACCGCAATGGCAGTTTTGAATTGGAAAATACAGTTGTTTTTCGATTTAACGAACTATATAATGTCAGCCCTGTTCGTTAAATTGAAAAATTCGTTAAACCGAGTACTATGTGTGACAAAGTTTGTTTACTCAAAAACTATGGAAATAACAACTCTAAATTTTTTTGGAGAATGCCTTTATTATTATTTAAAAAAACAGAGTAATAAATAAAATAAATGCAATTCATATGAATTTGTATTGAGATCTTGCATCAAAATCGTGTTAACAAAGAATAACTAAACAAAAAGTTCATTTTTAATCTAACAAAAAAAAAAAATAATTTTTCAAGCTTATTTTTTTGAGAACTACTACGGAAAAAATTGTAAATTTTTGTTTGTATTTTAGAAACTTGTAGTCTTTTTTGTATCGCCTCTTCTTGAAGTTCTCTCAGCATTAGTGATTTGGTGGCATCTATGTTGTTTTGTTGCGCCCATTTTATACAAATTTCAAAACATTTCACAACGTCGTCGTGCTTAATTCATCGGCAATTTCCACATACTCCAGATTTACACAATCAGTTTCATCAACCCATCTATTCATATCATCGTATGAAAGATCATTCTAAAAAAAAAAGAAAAGTACGAATCATTATTATACTGAACCTAATGTCCTTAAAGACAAAAACTGATTCTATTTACACTTGGAAACGCTGAATTGAGCAACTGCAATCCATGAGAAACACCAATCAGCTGTTCATCCTGGCGTAATAAAATATACAAAGGAAGATCGTAATCTCGTCAAAATTCTCGGTTTGTTTTAAAAGATTATTCCAACATTTTGCTAGCGCACTTTCGGATATAGATTTCCACGCAAAAGCTATCAATGACATGGCTTCACATAAAGTAAAGTTCTTCAAAAAGGATATTACATCATTTCCCTTCATTGAAAATAGTCTAGATACCAGACTATTTTCGTAGTACAACTTTAACAGGCGTATTGCGTTTTGATCCGTTGGCTGAATCAGTGGTGTAACGTTGGGTGGCATATAAAGTACCCAAATTTTACCATCAAGTGTCTTTTTAATTACATAGCTGTTCTGCTGGGGGATGACAAGGTGCGTTATCTAATAACAAGACAGCATTCCTCGGCAAACTGATCCTATCAAGATATGATTCCACCTTAAAGGTAGGATATGATACTGAAGAAGAATATATACATAATTTAATACGCATTACAAACCTGAGACGCAAAATTGTCGAAAAAACAGCTTTTAAATATTGACACTGTCATCCATGCATTTTTGGAATGCCTATAATCCAAAGCTTTTCCAATTAGAAGAGGTTTGATTTCTTTTGTGCCACTCGCATTGCAACATATTTAACACACAATGCACTCACGAATTCACCTTTTTTATAGTCATCCACTATATTTAATTTTTCTTTCAATAACAATCTTTTTCTGCTTCCCATGTTTTTTAATGTTTACACCACAAACTCCAAAAGTAAACACAGAAAACGCAGCCAGAACATCGCTGGGGAATCCCCTTTCTCTATATGTCTATTAGTTTGTCTAGTAACTTTGAAAATTGGCGTATTTAACAAGGCTTCCAAAATGGTAACGCGCTTGCTCGTTTCTGTTTTAAGTTGTGGACAATTTAGATTTTTGTAAAGAAATTAATACTTGAAACGCAATACCGACGAACGGCGAATTTTCGCTTAGTAGAGCGACGACGTCAGCAACATTCGCCCAAAAATGCTGCCCCGTAAAACACAACTACAGCAACAACGAAAACTGCTAATTATGACAAGATGCAATTAAAATTTCGATTTTCAATTAGAAAAAGTGAGATTAATATTTTGTGCTGAAATTTATATATTTCGATTTAATAACCATGAGTATATTAAACATATGGCCACAATTGATTGCATTTTGCCGCTGACGCCATCGACAGCAATAGAAATAAGTCTATTGCAACGAATGTTCGTCGGACGAAAGTTGTTGTTCGCATTGGTTGTGTGCAATCTCATATGTGTCAGTGTGTTCTACGTTCGCGACGAAAAATTCACCGTTCGCCGGTATTGTGCTTTGAGCATAAGTGCTCAAAATTATGTCGCACTTAGCGACAGAGAGAGTAATTAGACAAGGTGTGAGCGAGACGGAGAGTGGTGCCGATTGTAATAATCTGTGAGACCGATGTATACCATTCGACTAGTGTGAGCGACACAGCAGTTCGCAATGACGCTCGCGTAGAAAAATGAGTATTGCCTACATCAGAGTTGCCTTCGAGTGTGCGAGAGAAATATTATTCGGAAAATCGTTTAACTATTATATCTTTGCATAAGTCCAAAATGAAATGAAATTACTACGTCCCTTTGGGAATTTTGTGTTTCACTCTCTTCGTGGTCTTATGATGTTCGGCATCCTATTTTGTACAAAATGTTAAAAATTTGTTTATATTTTATAATTATTTCGCTTAGTGTACGAGTACATAGTACATACATACTCATATAAACACATTTACTTTAGAGCACCAGAGTAGATAAATATAAGATGCAAGTGGCAAGTTGCAAGCGATAGTCACAACAGCAGCTGTGCGCCATGCAACATTACTACAATGGCTCATTCCACGTTAAGTATGTACGTATGTATATGTGTACCTATTTGTATGAGTTTGCCTCACATACGGAAATTAAATTATTGTATGTTACTAATGCAGCTGTGTGTGTATAGAGAACTAGTATTATTGTCGTTGCTTATATGGGGGGCATAGATAAAAATATAAAACAGATTGTACAAATGCATCGGCTGTCAGTTTGAAGACTTGTCAAACGGCTTTTTCCAATGCGCAGAGCACTCACACATATAAAAATTCGCATATAAGACATACATATACAGGAGTATGCATTGTGTTGTTGCATAATTTACTTGCTATTTGTATGACAGCGTGTGACACTGCATTTGCTGCTTTATGTTGCATTCACACACACAAGTGCCACTCTCTCACCCTAAACTCCACACTCCAAATCTCACGCGCCCACACACACACACACCCACACACACACACACACTCCAGGGTGCTAATGCAATGTGCAATGGTTTTGCGTTGCAACCTTTGTGGCAATATTTCTTAAAATATTTCAGTGCTGCTTGGTTCAAACCCTCGACATTGTCAAATTGTTGTCGGTGGGGCAAAGTGAAATGCAGTAAAGTGTTGTGGGAATACGCTGAAGGTTTTATCGAAAGTATGTTGACAATAAATAGAAATGGAAAACAGAAAAATATATAGAGATAGAAAATGCTTCTAGTTCTGTACACTTTTTTTTTGTATACAATTTCAATACCTTTGAGAGTAGAAATGTGCTAGGAGAAATTGTCCGGAAATGAAATTTTTAAGAACAGGCATTCAGAAAAAATATAAGATTGTGTGCAGTAAGAAAAAAAAAACAACAAACAACAAAAAAAAAAAATTGACAAAGACTCTGAAATTTAAAAGTAAGTATTTTCTAACACCTTACATTACCGGAAGTACTGCATATTGAAAGCAGCAAAATAGGGTAACGAATAAAAGTAAACAAGTAAAAATAGAAAGTTCATAAATGGGATCACGTAAATAGTTGTCTCAGTTCGAAGAACTAAGCTTTATATATATATGTATGAATATACTCTTAGAAGAAATAAATAAACTTGCATGTAGGGGAGACATTAAACCTCTTATTCGATGTTTTTAGAAATGAATTTCTGTCATCACTTGTCAAATTATGTTTGGAGACAAATCAGTTTCGCTTTGGTACCATCTGCAATGTTATCACATGTTGGCAAGTTTTTGTTCGTAAATGGGTTGCAAATTTAAGTATTGAAAAAAAAAACAAATAAAGTAATGCAAACACTCATGCACCTAAAAGCGCGAGCCAGACTTAAAACTTCTTTGCCGACTTCATAAAGAGATAACGAGTTAAATTTAGGATATAGTAGCAGCATTAGTAACAAATGTAGTAGACATTACTAAAAACAGTAGCAGTAATTAGTAGCAGCATAAGTAAAATTAAAAGTAGAAATTTGTACAAATAGTTTTTGCCATAAATAGTATTTGCAAAAATAGTACAAAAAATTTGTGAAAGTAGTAGTAGAAATTAGTAAAAATAGTGGCAGAAATTAAGGAAAATAGTAGTAGTAATTAGAAGTGGAAGTTGCAGCTCTCTCAAACTACTGAAATATCCGGTTCGGAAATAGTGGCTAAACGGCTTAGAATGGTCCTCCTATGGTCCTGAACCAGTAGCGATTTTATTTTAAGCTACGTATGTACGTGATGTATGAATGTTTGGGTGTTCTCATATAAGCGTCATGTTATTGCCTTCGTGGCGCGATATCGACGCGCCCTTCGTTGATATCGAGATGTAAAAAGTCAGTCATTCGTTTGTCGCTAAAGAACTTTGCTTCAAAAATGTGTATAAGGAGAAATGGCTTAATTGTTCTTGGAAATGTTTTCTATGACTACGTTTAAACAAAGTTTTGAAGCACTTTTTCGATTTCGATTAGGGAACTCTAAAACATATGAGTTTAGGTTATCTTATGGCATCGAGAAACGTTGATTTCGCGTTCAATTTTTATGTTTTGATTGCTAAAAAACGCTTTTGTGTGAGCGTCCATTTGTGTGGTGAATAAAGATATATTTTGGTTGGTGTAATTGGTTTCCTCTAAATTTTTAGAATTCTAAAAACTCGCCGTTAATCATTTATTGATAGTGGACAACACCGTAGTTTTTGAGGTGAAAAGCGAGTCCTAAATTTCAAAGGTGCTGGAAAGACAATTAAAATCTTGACACAACATCGAAAAGGTTCATTTACTTCAAAACTAGCTTTACACTGTTTTAAATAAACAGGTCGAAGGTATCTTAAAATCCCCAAGGAACATTAAATTTAATTTCAGCGATAATAAATGTATTCCTGGTCGACCCTGTGAGTAGTTTAGACATCCATATTATGCCCAGCAGTTCTTTAAGGCTAGAGAGAGTACTCGGAGAAAGATTTATTAGTTTTAACCGAAATGAAACTGATAATACCATCGAAAATTGTCAAAAACTAAGAACTTTTTAGAATTGGTTTCCAACTATCAAACCGTATTTTAGTATCGGTATTTCTAAAAGTTTAAAAAGAGCTTTAGTTACATATGGGTAGTTGAATTCGTTTGGCCATAGCTTTATGAAGGGAAACAGTTTTTTGTTCTTATTGGTTGCAGCATTAATATGATTATCAAAATTAAATTTTGAATCCATTGTAACTCCGAAATCAACCAATTCATACAGTAGTTTATTGTGTATGAAGCTGAATGAATAGTTCTTCGAGAAAAATTCATAACATTACATTTTTTAAGATTAAGTGGCATATAATTAACGTTGCACTAATTAGCTGAACTAATTTTATCTGCCTACAAAAAGATCTCTCTTCCATTGAAGCTTTTGATTTAATAGGTTTTACATCAAGAATATAATCCGGTCTATGTTGAAAAATTCTGGAGAAACATTAATGACATTGGAAGAAGCATTCTGGAATTAAATATGAAATTATCTAAAGGAGAAGAGAAGGTGGAAAGCCAAATATAATAAGTTTATGGATGAGAAAAAGTGGCATGCTCTGTTAAAAGTTTTGCTTAAGTCAGTTGTGTAGGGTTTCAATTTGTTTAGTTAATGTCATACTTTCTTTATCTGAGCTACAAAGTATGTTAATATTAAGTCTTTAGCTTTAAGTATGCTATGAAATGTTAGGAACTTTCTTTCCAAAATTCTGAAGTGTTGTTTAGAATCTTTCATTAAAAATTATTCTTGGTCAAATGTTAATCAGGTTTTCAAAATTAATAATAACAACAATAATTTGGCGTTTAGAACGTAGCTTGGTGTTTGGCCGAACTTTTCCTACAATTTGTGTTGTGCGTCTTGATATTTGTCACATCAATTGAGGATCCTAGAGTTTTACGCCGACTGTGAATGGCAAATGATTTTTGTGCAAACTTTCTTCATGGCAGAAATACACTCGGAGGTCTGTCAGTGCCTGTCGAGGAGCGACCGCTATTAGAGAAAACTTTTTCTATAATTTTTGATATTACCTGCCTCGGACTACACACTCGGTTTCGGCGGTAACCTCAAAAATATTTCTTTTTATTTGTCAAATAAAAGTTTACGCAATGTATATAACATATGTTGAAATATAATTTCTAAAGCCATTGTTAACAAAAGTTATGAATTCTAGTAAATCGGAGTTTTGAATTTTAGTAAATTAGAGTCTGCAGTGATGTTCAAGTAAGATGTCGGAAGCGCTAGACATTGCCAGACGGTTTGTGAGAGAGAACATTGAGAATGTGAGAAAATTCAAAGAAACGCTAAATTTACCCATCGCCGGAACAGAAACAAAATGTGAATTATTCTTTGTTGATTTTCTCAATTTTACGCTTTGTAAAACAACACATACCTCATGTCCGAATTTGACCAGTTGTTTCGAAGTTAAATTTATTTCGGATAAAACTTATAATAAAAGTTGTCACTTCGGGCGAATGAAAAAATTACGGGCGAATTTTTTTCGGGCGAAACTCAAAATAAGGTTGATTCTACTATTTTTAATAAATTTCTAAATTCAAAACTATGAGAACGTTCTGCAGTTTATTCAAATTTTAATCGATTTTTTACACAAAATTGTTACAGACATTTCACTATTCCACATACATTTCATGCAGCTGCATTATATTGAAATTTGTGAAATTTGGCAATTACGTATACGCCATGTCATACGGCCATATGAAAAATGGTTACACGAATAAACGTTTTCATTTGTAAGCGATTGCAAAAGCAAACCGATGTACAGAGCCATTTATACGTTTGAGTTGATGTGAGTGTGTGCTTGTGTGTGTGTGTACAAAACATTAAGACCATTTTGAGATATATAAATAGTTTTAATAGTTGCCGCAGTCGCCACAACATTTGGGTTAACACATTGGCAGTGCAACTTTTCACCTACACACATACATACATATATGTAAGTACATACATACACATATAAAATATATACATGTACTTCTAAGGGCATGCAGGCCCGCATTGTCAAACGAACAAACACAGCCATGCAAACGTGAGCCGCACTTACTGTCGTAGCAAGACTTGCAATATGGGTAAACCACTGCAGTAGCTATTAGCACCTAGCTGTCAGAGCAAGTTAACCACCAACGAGATGAAGATGACGATGACAACGATTTGGTTGCGATGAAGAAGAAGACACTGAAAACTGAAGTGTCACATAAGGTGCGACTATTAAACTTTGGTCATTTTGTGTGCAGCGACATAGAATAACAAATTACTACGTTATGCGCACACATACAGGTGAAATATTAACCGTTCATTGAACAGAAAATTGATATGTATTTGCCAACATTGTGGGTAGATTTCTACCTTTGTTGAGATTTTATATATTTTGTACGAAAATTTTTTGAAATATTATTTTACATTTCGTTTTTGCAATTGTTGCCCACTTTGCGTGCGTGGATACTTTTGCAAACTGTTTCCTTACAAAAGCAATATAAATGCTGTATTTTTTTCCTTGTGAGGATAATCCATAGAGAGCATAACCTTTCTAACAATCTTCGCGTCGTTTACGTCAGTTTTGCTTATCTGATACTTTGTGGATCAATCAGACCAAGATATTGGAATCTTAGTTTGGAAAGTAATGAGAAGGACGAGAATGACTTTGGATCTCCTTTGCGAGTAAGCATAAGCCAAGTGCAAATGTCAGTTGGCGAAAAGATATCTCCGTTTCATGCAAGACTTCGATATTGAGGTTTGCACTTTAATCTTCTGATCCATTATGCCCCACGTTCTTTATAATACCTCCTATGACCACAAACTTTTAGGAAATTTAGGATGAAGATTGATAGTAGCGAGCGTACGAGTTCCTGCTTGGGGCTATATGAACCCAGATCCCTCTGCTGTCTTCTACGAGTAGAGACAGATTCACACTCGAAACGCAGGTGCACTGAGGACTCCGAGACCGAGTTCAACTTGTTCGACCATATTCTGAACCTATGCAGGTGTCTTCGTAGTCGACAGTTATCTGCAGTTATTTTAAGGCAAATAAACTGTTTAGATAGTTTACTATTACGCCCTCTCAATAGACATATCGCCTGGCGTGACCCAGTCTGGTACCAGCGCCTTTTCTTTAAGAAATGTTCCTCTTTCCTAAGCCCCTCCCGTACGATATGTTGCCCAATCGCCAGGAAAGACTCGGGTCCAACGTCACGTTGGCTTGGATTCGTTTTAAATTTTGTAGGCATTGAGGACACAAATACTCATAATGTTGTAAAATACAGCCATTGACCAGCACCGATTTCGCCTCTGGCAGTTCTAGCACTTTACAAAATAATATGGGTAGAATTCTACCCAGAAGATTGAGAAACATATCATTATTTTTTACAAACCGGTTTGTTTCTAAAAACTCATACCAAAGTTATCGGTTTTGTTCAAAAGTAATTTGATGAAAAATTCATTGAAGTTCAGCTCGATTGAAACTCATTCCAATCGATATATTTTATTTTCATGCCAAATTTTGGGTAAAATTCTATCCAAATAACAACCAACGGTTAAAGTATATATGTATATATTTATGTAAGTATATGTGTGCTTGTGTAACGAAAGGACTTCAACATTTGCGCTAGTCGATTTTTTTGTTGCAGTGGAAAGTTTTGTAATCTTTGGCAAGTTATTATCATTACCATTAGTAACAATTTTCCCCCCATACCTGCAACAAAATCATCTTAAATGAAGGGAGATATCCCAATGTAAATATATAAATATATAGGTATTACATATGTATGTATATATACATCTACTATATGCATATGGGGCAAAGGAAAATCACTTAAGCCTTTGTAATCACCAACAGCTGGCGACACACAGATACCATGACGATGAAGTTTTTGATGAGACGAAAAAAATGGTAAATTATAATATGCATAGAGTTTACCGGTCAAATGTGTTTTAGGAACATACGAGTTGATAGCCACACCTTACTCTTTTCATAATATTGTACATATGTGCTGCTTTGTAAACTAACATCTTCGCTTGACTGCGTGTTACATATGTAGGTGAGTTGGAAAATTAAGTGCAAAAGTTGTAGCTGCTTAAACTTCCACCTTTAATTTAGCATGTCCGCACACGTGTGGCTCATATGCTCGCGTCAAGTTACATAGAAATATTTACCTTTGCAGTAGCAAAAGTAAAATTGTTCATTAAAGAAGCTTTCCTGGTGACCTGCTGTTCTACATATAATAAAAAAAATTATATTTTGAAGTTAGAAGTTTGACCGACTTCTAAGCCGCAATTGCGGTTAAAACTTCAAGGAGTTATTTCCCTCAAACTATCTTTCAAAAGAATTTGAGCTACTGAAAATAATAGCCTGCCACTAAAATATACGAAAATACACAAAAATATTAGTAACAAGTAGTATTACTGTACAATAGAGTAACACCGGTATTTTTCTGATAAAGAGCAACTAACGGATCATTTTTGCTGAACAAACCTATAGTCTAGAACCAGGGCCAACAAGAGCTGTGAAGATCGGGGACAATTCCTCCAATTTTTTGCAGATTCTTTTCCAACAATTCACTACAATTGTCGCCATTATGAATTACTATCATAATAATAATGTATGTAAGGTTACAACTTAAAATTATGCTCTTGCAGATTTCCATGCGGTCAACATAAATTTAAAAAGAAAAATCATTACAAATCCAATTTAAAGTAGAATCGTATCTGTTATTTTTTTAATATAAAAGTTCACACATATTTGGGAATTTAATTTTTAAAATTTACGTCTACTAAATAAGCTAGAGCTCGTATTAATCTAGGTGCTCTTTGAATGAAAAAGTCGCAGATGTAGCACAATATATCAGCCAAACCAATGAGATATATATCAATATCAATATATCAGTAAATCCCCTGATTACGTGTGATTTGAACCGTTAGAGCGCACACCTATTTCAGAAAATTATATTTTAATATTCATAAATAATACAGAATGTTTCAGTAAACCGATAACTTTTTTTCAAGTAGTTCAAAAATGCTACCCCATATTCAGCAATAGTACACAACGTTGGGAAATATTGAAAAATAACGTACCGGCCTCTCTTCGCAGTCTATCTGCTGCAAGGTGGGCAAACCGTTTGCCTAAAATCTATCTGACTGAAAAATGTTTTGGAAGAAACTAAGTCTTCTGCAGAAACTATACGAGATGTTGATGGAATTTTGAAATATATTAGTGGATTTGCATGTGTTCTGACGCCATTTATATGGCACAAAATTCTCACATCAATCAATTACGTGAGTTCCGTTCTACAAAAAAAGGAAGCTACTATCGACATTGAAATGAAAAATCTTGAAAGTTTACTTGCAGATTTGCACCTTGTAACATTACATGGTTGATGGATTTGTATCTCCAACCGCAGGGGTTGGACGTGGAGTTGATGGTTATACTTTTGCTAACTGAGAATTAGCGTGCAACCTTACCACAATTCAGTTAAAGAAGAAGGCGGGCGGAATCCTCTGGTGCCTTAGCTCTTTCGGCGTGGGGTGGGTTTTTGCCGTTCTTTAACCGTGTCCACATAAACTTTAATTAAGGATCCCTGACTGAAGCTAAATTTGAAATTTACTCCGCGAATAAAAAAAACGAAAAGAATAATAATAAAACGAATCAATACAACTTTAAAAAAACTACTACTATTCAGCGAAAACATTATTAGAAACTCTCATGCCAGTAAAGGCTCATTGGTGGCGATGTCTAAGTTGGAAGTCGACATGCTCAGTCTTTACCCTACCCTGCCATGATCTTATGCCGTAAATCGTTGCAAAGATCCCTTGTGCAAATTTCCTCCTACCTTTTTAAATCAACCCATTGTCCAGGAACACCAAACGCTTTACAAATTCATTATTACCTTATAAATTCACAATTTATTAAAATAATTCAAATCACCTATAACTAACATACTCATGACTATTTCAATGCATTAACTTTATAACAACAATTATTTTATATACGTGGTGTGAGCTAATTTAACATTTCTATAACGTAAGAATGTTTAAATCAATAGTAAGTAAATAGAACGAAAAATTATGTCTGCCACTGTGCCGATCTCTGTGTACTAGCGCTCGAGCTTTTCACTGATCGATAGAGTTTAAGCAAATCAATGGGATTGTTGTTGTTCAGTTGTCTTTCTCTTTTTGTATTTCTTTACGTTACGTTAAACTAATTATGTTGAGAATTCTTATTATCTCTTTCATTTACGCACCTGTCGATATATGCATACATATGTACATAAAAAATTATAGCTTCCAATGCAGATATATGTACATATGAACATACCTACATATATACGCTCAAAAATGCACACGATTTATGTACATACATATGCTGAGCATAGGAATATACCCGCATACATACATATCTACGTGCATTTTGCTAACATATGTATATTAGTATGTACATGCGTTTTTTTTTTGTTTGTTTAGCGAAACAGATAAAAGGAAATTTAAATAGAGTAATATTACTTACATATTTACATGACTTCTCCCAGCTCCAGCGTTGAAGGCCTTCTCGCGTTGTAGCTGCTTTGCAAAAGTAAAATGGGTGTACCAATCGGAGTTTTTAAATTAAATTAATTTCTTTTTTCCGTTTCGCGATATGGTCTTAGTCAAGAATGACAGTCTTAAGTTACAATTTTTTCAATTTACGACATAAAACTAGATAAACCAATTATTTCTATTATTTTTCTTTAGTTACGTTTATTGTTTTTTCTTTAAATCTCTAATGGCAAATTTTAAATTTTATACAACAACCCCACTTATTCACTATCACCACTGGGATGCAATGTATGCGTGCAAGTCGATGCGGCTTGACCAGGTTATGTTCTGGCTTCAAGGAATCCTTGCTGAAATCGCTGGCTTTTCCTAACTGCTGATCACTCGCACTTAGAGGCGGGGAAGAGGTTATCCGGACTTAAGCGGGACTATTATATTGTCAAGGCTTTTGTGCTTTTCCGGTGCTCCGGCTGGTACTTGCAAAAGCTACAGCACGTTGAAAATTACTTTCCAAAATGAATATGATGCAATATTACAACATCCACACCAGACGCAATGGATGGGTCACTGAATGCTTTCGAAGATGCGCTGGTGTGGGATTGGGCTGGGTTGGCTGCACTCTGCTTAACCAGACGCTCTGAAAGTCAAAAGACGTTTTTGGTTTTTTGGTAGGGATTTCTCTAGGGATTTAGCAACTTGTAAAAACGATTCGAACGAACGATCGAAACCTACCTTATTTCATGGGTGAAGCTCGCTATATCCTTGTAGGTACAACCTCAATTTAATTTTTTTTAAAACTAACCTTCCACGACTTAAAGAAATAATTGCGTGCGTGGGTGTTGTAAATAGAGGCGTAGTCCGAACAGCAGAAAAGAGCATTTGCAACCGCGTGTTCGGTTTTATACTCCTGATTTCCAACTACTAGAGCTTTTCTTTTGGAAATCGGGATATAAAGCAATGCGCTTGCAAAGCAGTTAGACATAGCAACGTAGCTGAATGGGAATGTGCAAGATCAACATACATACATACAGTATAAGCAAGAGCTTACAGTATAAGCAAGAGCTTACAGCATTCTTTCTTTCTGGCGACAGCTTTTATTGCAAAGTGAAAGCAATAAAGCTTAGTTTATCTACAAGAAATATGTACACTGAGAAAAACCAATGGACAACCATTACAACCTTTTACGGAACCGGTGGAGTGCGCTTTTGACAACTACTTCGTCAACTTTACTGGTCAGTCGTGAACAGAAAAGAAACGCGATAAAGAAGTGCCCGACGATTCGAAAGAAAATTGTACTACTGAAGAGATTGATTCTAAAAAAACACTTTCTTTGTTATCATGGACTCGATCATTGCGGGAATCACGAACAGGTTCTCTGTAATTAGAGACATTAGTAGCTGTTTCCACAAATGGAAGTAGAATACGTTGAGGGTGCTGCGCTCAAGTATGCTCAAAAATATCCTGCTGATGTGAAAATTGGACTTCGGAGAAATCATCGAGGATTTTGCTACAGCTAAATCAAGAAAGGCAAATAGTTAAAAGTCGTGCCAGTTCATCTGTGATTATTTGTAAGGCAAATTAAATTAGTAAAAATTAAATTTCATTAGTTAATATCTTTATTATGTTTTTTTTTTTTAGATCTGCATCAATGTTTCTTATGTATACTTGAACCGATCTTCATGAAGTTGTCATCTAGATAATCAAGTCCATGTAGCATTAATAAAAAATATACATATAGTAAAATGAAACTAATTAGTTTCTTGAAATAAAGGAAATATAATATCAATAAACCGGTGGATCCCCGGGCTCTGATTTTTGCTCTACGGCCCTGCCCAGCACATATGAGTCTGTTTGAATTTATGGTGATCGTAGTCAAGCATTTAGTTAAAAACCCTCAAACGTAAAACATCTTGTCTATATCTTTGTTTTTGATTTTTATTGTGTTGTTAAATCTCGGTGCATGGTTTTCTGTTTCGGCTTTGAGTTCGATTGTTTATGAAAACTACAAGGTTATAAAATGAGTGAACGAATTGCCCATTTAGCCAACATTTGGCGTAAGGACGTCTGAGGAAGAAGAATTGACTGAGATGAATAGGGATGACTCGGACTTTTAGAAAAAACGTAGGCGTTTCAAGATAGACATTTTGACGACATACAAACTATAGACATTTATGAAGAAGAATATATTGCATTCGAGAATCAGTAACGTAAAGGATTCAAGAATTCAACAGAAAAGGAGTGGTGTTCCATTACGACAATGTTAGATTTTAATTACTTAGTACAAATTGACGACACCTGATTTGGAAGTTCCAATGCATTCTCAAATAGCCCGGACCATGATACAAAAAAAAAAGAAGGTTGTTCCATTTCGATTTTTTTTTATTAAAACAGATTATTGACATTTCCCAGTTATAGAGATTTGGCAAAGCGTTGCTCCATTGGAAATTAATAAAAATAGTGGTAGAAGATAGTAAAAATAATGAAAGAAATTAGTAGGTGCACGAGGCAGAAGTAAACCTTCTTTGTAGTAGTAGAAATTATTAAAAGTAATCGTAATAATTAATAGTTCATTGGTAAAAATAGTGGTAAGAAAAAATAAGGGGAAAAATTTGTACAAATAGTGGTAAAAATAACTAGAAATAAGAATAGAAATTAGTAGTAGCTTTAATAACAATAGTGGTAGAAATTACTAAAGCGATTCTGGTGCTACTTTCATTATACGATTTTGGAGCGACTTTCGTTATACGATATTCTGACGGGATTTTCGATACGCGATGTTAAAAATGTTCGATTAAAGAGGAAAACACTTGGCGAAGTTCTGTACTGTTGGGATTAAGAAGATATCCAAAAACAACAGAAGGTCGCAGCCAATAATGGTCGAAATTTACTTGACTAACATTAGTTTTTGATGAGAAAACTTTTTTTTTTAAATGTATTAAAAACTGCATAAACCATAACAAATTTTTTATTGTTTTTTATATCAATTGTTTTCCGCAGAAAAGGCCACCTGAAGAGAACGCGTTTGGTATGCTTTAGTAGTTTTTCGGTCGGTGCTAGTTTAAAAGCAAGCAAAAGTTTATTTTTTTTTCTCTTACGCGTTTTGACGTCTTTCGCGCCTTCATCATTTTTTTTTAATACAATAATTTATTTAACTTTAGCTGAACTTCATGTATTTCTATTGCCCATATTTAAGATATAAAAGGAAACATTTACTGATTACTGATTGTGGTTTTCAATCCAATTGTTTTTCGAAAACTAACAATTTATTTACCTCTTCGTCTTATGCTGAACCCATCACGTTGACGGCGCTTTTGATTTTATTTTTGAGCTTACTACTCCAAGTAAGTGCTTTGGAACATAGGAATCTAAAATCAGTTTTGGCCTGAAACCGAAAGTTTTTGGGCGGTCTTTATATGAAAAAGAGTTTTTGCCAAATCTTATCACACAGGACTTTACTAGTTTCCTTCTCCCTTAAAAAGTAACCAACTTGTAACGAGAAATCTCACGCCCTAATTTCCATACCAGTCTATATTTATTTCCGCCAAACTTTCATTTTAACAGTAACAAAAAAAAAAATAAGAATTGGTAATTGAATTGGCCTTCAATGTCAAGTTTAAAAATATCATTTAATTACATTAGATCCAGAAATTTAATTAGCAAACAAATTGTGATTTTTTTTTCGAATCAAACTTACAAATTTTAATGAATCCCATTGTCGAACGTAGTTTCTTTTTTTTACTTCCGTAATTCCATATTTTTTATCCTTTTCGAGGACATCAACAAAATACTTTCGCAGATGCAGACTCTTTAATGTTAAACACTTTCGCACAACACAGCTGTCAGTGAGAAATGGACATTGGCGGTCGCTCATATTTCATTCCAGAGTGACCCAAAAACCTTCACAAATTAAAATAGCTTTCACACGTTTACTTATTATTGTTCGTCACATGCGTGTGTATGTAGATATGTATGTGTGTGCATGTGTTGATGTGCGTGTGCGTAAACTCTATGTATGTACATATGTATATCATACAATCGCATCACCACAACACAATTATGGTCGACAGTAATTTCCCAAATACCAGCAACAACAATAACTGTCTAAAATTTGACATGTCCACTTGTCATTTACAATGTCCCCAAACGCTCTGGGCAAAGGCATAGCCGAGTGGTGGCTACTCGTTCATATAACAAAAGGACCGACCATTGTCGACAAACCATATGACCGTATGTCGGTGCGACAGAGCGACAGAGCAACGCGCATCGACCGGACCATCAGTATCATCATAATTTAGCAAGAGAAATGGGAAAATTGCAATCAGCAACATAATTTCCTTCACTTAGTTGTGTTGTTGTTAGTGGCTTTTGTTTCTGTTATTTCAACAGTTATTATTGTTATTGTTATTGTTGTTATTGTTGTTATGTATTGGTTGACCGAATGCACGTCTGTGTGTGTGTGTGTGTGATGCTGAGCATTTACTTGCTTACTGAACACATTATTTCTATCAACACATTTACTTGGCAATAAGTAACTATGTATTACAAAAACTTAATTAAATCGGTGGGTTCTGCGTTGCTCGCTTTGTGGTTTCTGTTCTTCTAATACACTTCTGAGTTCATATATTGGCAAAGCAGCGTTGAACTCTATAATGATTATGTCAACTAATTATGGCCAGATTTCTAATTGCACAGCATTCATTCATTTACTTTCGTTTGGGTTGAGTGTTTGTTTCTTTTTGTATGTGTGTGTGGGTGTGTGTACATTTTGACCGCTTTGCCAATTGATGTAATTGCTGTGAATCCTTTTTTGCAGCAATCTTTTCCATCCCGAACCTGATTAATTATTTAAAACAAATTTCTTTGAATTGATGTGCTTGTTTTACAACTAAGTAATTAAATTAGTTATTTTAGGAATCTGAAGAATATATTTATACATAAGTACCTAATAATAAATTTTATTCATTTCACTCGTATACATTGGAAATATGCTTACCCAGAGCGTAATAATTTGATCATCTGTTGCGAATCGAAATGATTAGAAAACCCGTAGCACGTATTTGATGTTTACTTAATTATTTATAATAATAAATAAGTTATATTATTCGTAATTAACATTTAAGTTTAAGTCTCTTAACGCTACACGTTTACCGGCGTCTGCTTTTTTAAATTATTCGACTTTGTGTGCCTTCGGTCGGAGTTTTTAAATTGTCCGTTGCGATTCCTTTAGTATTCGTTCTGTTTAGACTAAGTACATTATTGGTATATAGTATTGAAATCATTTTCGGTCATCCCTTGTCAAGTTTAGTTTGTAGACAAACCACATGCGACGGTTGTGCCATTTTTCATTCCGAACGTATACGGAAAATACTACTTTACAAATATTTAGTAATTGAGTGGTACCTTGTTAAAAATGTGGTATCTAATCTTGAGCCGATGAACTTGAAAACGAGTTTAACTTATTTTTCTAAACAGACGTCTTCGAGATATAAACAAAAACTTTTGTTTCAAGGACCTTTTGCAGGTATTGCCACAAAACTGTAGAATATCAAATTTAGAACTAGCTTTCTATAGACACATTCTACTTCTTTACACTAAGATGTGTCTCGTGGTGTAAATCGGAATGGTATTTTTTGAGTTACCGGGATTTAAATGAAAATAATAAGGATATTTTCGGGTGTTTTTGAAAATTGTTTTTTTTTTTATTCATTCTTGTTTTTTTTTTTTGGATATAAAGGGTGGTTAAGTTTTGAGGGCCGATGTTGAATGTGAACCACACCTAAACGTCAAGTTTTTTTCTGCATTTCATTTGACTTTTCTCAATTTCAGACTAACTCAATTTCAACATGTTAAAGTTATTCAGGCTTATTATGAAATTGGGCGTTCAAATAAAAATGCATATCGTGCACTTTTCGAAGAAAATTATCTTCAGTGATGAGGCACATTTTCATCTCAGTGGATTCGTCAATAAGCAGAATTGCCGCATTTGGGCGAATGATAATCCAAGAGTGATTGTCGAAAAACCAATGCACCCACAAAGAGTGACTGTTTGGTGCGGTCTATGGGCTGGCGGCATCATCGGACCGTATTTTTTCCAAAATGAGGCCGGTCAGGCAGTTACTGTGGATGGTGTTCGCTATCGTGAGATGATAACAAACTTTTTATGGCCGAATTGGAACATATGGATGTGGACCATATGTGGTTCCAACAGGATGGTGCCACTTGCCACACAGCCAACGAAATAATGGCTCTTTTGCGCGACAATTTCAATGGCCGTGTTATCTCACTTGGTGGCGATGTCAATTGGCCACCAAGATCATTTGATTTGACACCGTTGGACTACTTTCTTTGGAGTTATTTGAAAGTAAAGGTGTACGTCGATAAGCCAGCAACAATTCAAGAGCTAAAGGATGAGATAATTCGGCACATTAATGGCATAGAACCTCAATTATGCCTCAGCGTCATCGAAAATTTGGACCATCGGATGGAGGTGCGCCGCCGAGGTCGCGGCGGACATTTGGATGATACTTTGTCCCATATATAATTGAACCCCACCATGTTATCATAATAAAAAGAAATTACAATAATTTCCCAAATAATTTGTGTTTTATTCAAAATCAACATCGGCCCTTAAAATTTAACCACCCTTTATTTAAAAAAAATTACATTTTTTAAAAGACAGTTTCATTATAAAAATCCTGAGCGCCTGAGTCGGAGAAAAAAAACGTAAAAGTTATTACAAATTAAGTAAAAGTGGTTAATAAATTTTTTTACTACATTCACTTTTTCAGTTGAAAAGCTGCCAAAAACTTTCCATTTCCCAGTGCAATAGCCAGAATGTACATTTGAAGTAAGATTACTTTGTATATGAGTTTAGGTCCGCTGATTCTGAAAATGTAATCCAAACTATTCGATCCCGTCTAGATTTTTAGTTACAGTTTTTCATAAGTTTGTCCCAACATAGTTTGATTTTTTTTCAGTGTTTTCCAACACCGGTTTACAAATTAGACTAATTTAGATATGAAAAACGCTTACACTCTTAAAAATTTTCTAGTTTTCAGAATCAGATTTATGTCAAAAAACTGGTAAAAAAATCATAAAAATTGCATACTTTCTCGAGTTATTTTTGGTTATAACTTCTGGATCAAGAAATCTGGAAAAAGGTTAAAGATAGTATTACAAAGAAAGTTTTAAAAATTTCATTTAAAACGCTTTATGTATACCAATTATGCAACGATTTATTTCCAAAAAAAAATAAGACTCGAAAAATAACGATTATTTTCTAAACAAAAAGTTAAACATAAGACACAACTATTATTTTCTGAGGAAAAAATAAATCTCTAAGAATATCGAGTGAAAAATTGTATTTTTAATGAAAGTTATAACCGCTACGATTCCTGAATTATTTGGGTGACATTTTCAGGATCAACGCACCCTTCGATGTTGACCCTTTTGTGCTCAGCATTTTCGTAGTGAAATTCTTATTTTAATAAACCAAATGAATAGAAAGGAATTATTTCCAAGAAATCTCCAAAACGTCCTTATTTTTTGAATTTTAACGCCTGTAAAGTACTATTCCGATTTACGCAAAAAATATATCAGCGTAAAGAAACTAATTAAATTTTTTGAACGGTACACAAAGAAGGTTAATTTGATTTTGCTAAACTGGCATTTTTCGGCGATAACTGAAAAGGATCTCGAAAACAAGGCATTTCCCTTTATATCTGACAAACTCTTCTTTGAAAAAAAAAAAATAAATAAAATAAATAAATGCAACTCGTAGTAATGCCCGGTGACCCAAAATTAGTTTAAAAATAATTTTTTTATTGAAATATTTCTTCTGCGTAAACTAGTTCAACTTTTCACCCCGTCGGGAAATAGAAGTTCAAGAAGAAATAAGCACATTGTCTTAGATCCAGCTGACATCTGTTAGTTGTCTGACATATATACATACATAGTAAGTGTTTACTATAATTTAATAACCAACGGTATTTTCTTTTGTGTACTAGCTTTTACTAGGCGTGGAGTGTTCTAAGCCTTTAAACTTAGTTCAGTTCAATCAATTCAAGATCGGTATACGGACTGATTCGCCCCAGTGTTGCCATTGAATTTTCTGAAACGCGCAGAAAAGGGGGAATTAACGACAAAAAAAGTTTAGAATTTTAACGGCGTTTTGGAAAAATCAAAAGAATGCGACATTTCAGTAACTATAAAGGACAGATTACTAAAATTTACTATACTGGATTGAGCTGAGGAAGGGAATAAGTTTGATTTCACCCCAACTTAGACTCTTCCTTACTTGTTGTTCTTAACTAAATTTTTTTAGGGAAATATGAATTAATTAATTTATTAAATCTCGGAAACCTATTTGACATACAATATTTGCACATACTAGTTTTTTTCCGGGGCTCTGCTCGCCCGGCATTCAGATCAAAGTTATCCCTTAAAATGTTAAAGAAAATAAAATAAATAGTTTCTCCAAATGTAATTAGTTCTATATAATTTTCTGTTTACAATTTCTTATTTTCTAAAAGAATAAATCTACCTCTCATTCATAGAAATGCACAACGCAAGGCAAATTCATATAAGGTAGTAGCAAAAGTACAGATACTCGTACAAAAATGTACATGTATTTTGAATTTTCTTTTGGCAGTCCAAATTATTTAAAACAAATATATATTTGAAGCCAATGAGAAGAATAAGAATACAAATAGAAGTATAAGTTTGATATTGTAAGCCGTAAGACACAATCTTACATGAATTCGCCTTGGCTCAAGGTAATCAACCAATGTTTGTTTCATCACCTGAACTTAAAATTTTAAACAGGTGGTAACGTTCTAGAACTAAAGTCTTTTAATCCCTTTTTATTTTATAGCAGCATACTACATACATACATATTCTACATACATATTCTGTTATGAATTAATTTAAGCAACGCTTTTAAAAAAGTGGAAATCCTGTGCGTTATAGTTAAAACCTTTTAATTTAACACTAGCACTCTTATATTTCCGTTAGCTTATAAATTGAATTAAATAAAAATTAAATTTCAAACAAGTGGTATCCTTATTTATCCTCTCCCAAAATGTTTTCAAAGTAAGGACTTTTTCACCCTCTTTTACTTGTTACCCATATTTTAATACATATTAACATTATTACTAAAACAATAATTTTGTTTTATAGCAGGTGGCGACACTTTCCAAAAATATTTTTAAAACTATACTTTCGTAAACTTTTTAGTTGGACAGATATAGTGTAAAATTCCATTCAACTGATTAATTTATCTTTAAACTGGTGGAAACCTTCGATCAGAATATTTAAGAGATGGAGTTTTATTAAAACTCTATCGTTTGACACCTATTTCGCAATATTTGATTTAATTTATTTAATTGAATTTAAGCTTAAGCTAGTAAAACGAGGCAACTGCCTTTAAAATATAGCTAATGTGATAACGCAGATTGTTGGCTATTTTTGGGCCAAATCGTCTCCAAATCTGTCAAGTGGTCATATTGCAATATGTGATTTAATTAATTTATTTAACTTTATACAAATTCAAGAAATTCTTCCACTTTAGTAACGTTATCAGAACTCCGCTTATTTCCCAAACAATTTTTGCATAAAAAATATAAATTACTTATCCACGCATTTTTGTCTATATGGTGAAATCGTTTTGAATTAACAAGTAATAAGTCTATTGTTAATACATTTAAGATGTGTTTTAATCGCTCGTACTTGGAAAGTGTTCGGTATGTACCCAAATGTGTATGTACTATGTGGTTCACTAATCTGAAACAGCTGAGGAAAATTTGGTGAGTTTTTCATGCCCCATGGTTTTAATTTGCCAACTTTTGCAAAAATTCGAGGACTTTTACTTCTGTCCAACGGTAGCTGGTGGTCATCATTAGAAACCCCAAGATCGTATATATGTATATCGAGGCAAAGAGTTTTGCCAAAAGTTAAGTCTACATGAAAAGAGCATGGGAAAGTTATATCTCGTGTGCAAAAATTATTTGTGAAATAAGCGGAGTTCTGATTACGTTACTAAAATGGAAGAGTTTCTTGAAGCATATGAAATAATGCGGTGCAAAATGTCAATATCATTTGAATAATTCTCCCGCAAATCTTGGTAAGTTTAGTGACGGACAAGGCGAGCACTTTTATTAAAAGATTATGGCAATGGCATCTATTCTTCAGTTTTTTTCAAAGTTTTTAACGCAACCGTGAATTTTCTTTGCAGTTTCGATTTCTTTCATTTCCCCTCTTTGAAGGGGAATGCCATAATTTTACAAAACTTCAGTCTAATTCTGAACAATGGTACCTTATTTTTTTTAGAATAGCAGGTTCTTGGCAGAAAATACTTTTTTGTAAAATAGTAGAAAAAGGAGCTACCAAAGCTGGAAATTAAAAAAAAAAAACTGTGTACATTTCAGATTGATTGCAAATTTTTTTTACGGATTCACGCTATTTTCGCGAAGGTCATTAATGATGAAAAAAGTGCCAATGTTTTTCTTTACCAGGGTACAGTGTAATACGATTGCCCACACGTATCGAAATAAAACGAGTTTATATAGTTTCAGTTTTCTTCGATACCATTTAGGTCACAAAATAATATTTAGTAGTTAAATCTGGACCTAGTATTTAATTTCGGTATCGAAATTCATTGAAAATTAACAATAATTGAAGAGTATGCAACAAATTTTCTCACGCAACAGCAATCGGGATTATAATAAAGTTAATCTATGCTTTTAATAAGTTACATATTTTTTTCATCTTGGCTTGTTGAGTTCAATAAATAATTTCTTATTCCAACCAAATTTAACGTTAATTATGCAATAAATCTTTTACGAAGGAAACGAGTTTTATTCCCTTTGATATTCTTATCTTAATGGCTTAGCTACTTCTTCGACTTTTTCTTTTTGGCAAGACGTTGCCCAAGTATGTAATATCAAAACAAAATTTAATTTCGAAAGCCATTACATTGAATTCCTATGAATTCCTTCCACTCACTACACATAATTGGCAGCATAACCTTCACTCTGGCATACAATTATGCAAATTCGTATGACCAGTTGACAATTCCACACACACACACACACACACACACACGCATACAAACATCAATGATATCTCACTAAGCTAAGCGCATTGAAATGAAAAATGTGTCCTCGAAAATAAAATAAGAATTTAAGAAAAAACTTGTAGGATATATTAAGAATTTCTTCTACAAACACAGAATATGAGAATATGCAAAATAAGGACATCACTTTATATGCAAAAACAACAAAAATATGTAAGTATCTTAGAAAGAGAAAACATTTGCAGTGAAATCTTTGAAAATTACACATGCAGCTACATTCATGCAAATGTGTGTGAGTGTGCACAGAGAGATAAACCGATAGCCACGAAGGTCAGAAAATAAATCTTTTGTAGAAAATTGCATATACTAACAAACATACATATGTAGATGCATCCATAAATAAGCGAGTATCAAACATGAGCAGAGACAACAAATAAATATATTTTTTTTTTACTCACACAACCGAAGTTAAAACAGTATCATATTATTGAGAAAATAGTTACAAAATTTGTTAGTTTAGTATTTGAATAATACTGTTACTTGCGAAGGTGCACCACTTTACACACCTACACGCATACATACATACATATGTATATGCGAAGTGGAAAAGAAAACGAAGGAGGGAAGTAATCTTCAATATATGTATGTATAAAAATGTGTAGCCAATGAAAAATCAACAACCATATAAAATGCCCTTTGAGATCGAAATTTTCAGTTATAAAAATATTTACTCTGCTTCACTCTTTCGCCAAATATTTTGATAGCTAAAAGTAAAAATATAACAAAAAAAAGTAGAAAGGATTTCTAGTTGGAATGAAAATAAGATTTTTTTTCCCAAAATACATTTAAGTAAAATGCAATATCTAAGTATAAACATCGGTATATATTTTTTACCATCATAGAATTTCGGGTAAAATTTGTTCCATTTTGAGCAATATGAAATTTAAGTAAAGGTATTGGGAAGCATCATGTACATATAAAGTGAACCACAAATTTATTTGTAGCTTTTGGGCCTTTTTGAGATAGATAACTGGATGGAATGGAATGAAATGGTATGGAATGGAGTTGAGATAGACCGGAAATTCGAATTCGTTTACATCAAACTTTCAAACTTTTTAGTTCAAATACTTATTTTATGCAAATTCTAAGTACGCAAGTACGCATTTTCGTAGATTTCTTCCATACACAATAAATTCGACAATTTCCTTGTATGAAAGAGAATGTGTGACAAGGGCATTAAAAAACTATACCAAATCAACGGATATTTTCTGCTACTTTAAACTTAAATTTTGCTGCACTGATAGTTAATGGATTACACTGCGGAACAAAATTTTGCGGTCGGAGATTTTTAAGTCGATTTAGAGTAATTTGGGGGCGCTGATTACGAAAATAATATCAATTTTGTCGAGTTGGTTCTAGTTTTTCAGCTAAAGACTTTTAAATATTTCACGAAAAAACCTAATTAAAAATACCAATATGAATTTAAATTATATTTTTATTGTGCGCCTGTATAAAAATAATACAAAAAAAAAAATAATATATCCTTTTCATTAATTAATTAAAAAAAAAATTACAAAAAACTTTTTCTGTAGGACCTCCTATGATGTCGTTGCTCAGGACAATCCCGTATTAAGTTCCAGCAGTAGTCTGCCATCATGTGGTCGTCCCATCGACCTAGGTATCTTTCTTCCATTATTTTTATGTCCTGGTGGAACCGTTCACCTTTTTCCTCACTGTAATCGCCTAGATTGTCCGGGAATTTGTCCAAATGACTATGTAAATAATGTAATTTAATGCTCATTTTAGATCCTAGTTTGCGAAAATTGAGAAGCATATCAACAACTAGTTTTGTATAGTCTGGTGATTTATGATTTCCCAAAAAAATTTTGACTACATTAACAAAGCTTAGCCAGGCTTCAGATTCAATTTGTGACACATGGTTTAAGATTTCGGTGTTTTTTAGAAGGGTACGAATTTGAGGACCATCGAAGACTCCTGCTTTTAATTTTTCATTACTAAGGACTGGAAATTTTTTACACACATATTCGAAAAAGTCACCTGTCTTATCAATGGCTTTAATGAACTGTTTCATTAGCCCAAGCTTGATGTGAAGTGGTGGAAGAATGATTTTTTCTCGGCTTATCTGTTGGTCATGAACCACATTTGCTGTTCCTACCTCCATATTTTCTCTCACCGGCCAGTCCTTTCTAATCCAATGTTCATTTCTTGCACGACTGTCCCATGAACATATAAAACAGGGGTATTTAGTATAGTATAAATTGTCGAATTGCTTTTACAAGTCACGCGGTCGATAACGTGCACCGGCTGGCAGGGACTGTTAGAGTTTTCAGGTATTTAGGCGAAGTCGTCGAATTAATGTTTAATTGTATTAACTCACGCGACTTAACCGGCTGCCCTTGCTCTTCGAAGGGAAATAAAATATTTAAACCAACGAACTACTTGTTTTAATAATTTATATAACAAAACTTATTGAGGAATAATTAAATTAATACAACTGGAACTGGGTCATATAATTTATTCCCCATTAATTTCTTAAGTTTCGTTTATCTCAAGAACTAGATCCAGTCCAAAAAAAGTAAAAACACAGTTCGTAAGCCTGCTACTAATGTTAGTAAAAACTATTAACAAAATCATGACCGCAGGTTTTTTTTTAATTTTTGTTACGCAGTGTTTTAGAATGACGTATTTAAAATTTTCATGAAAATTCTAATTAAAAAGTTTAAAATTCTATGACATTTTTTGTGCGTTCCAAATGTGGATACGATGTTTTTTATACAACTATAAAGAATTTTATATTAAAATTGAAACAAAAAAAAAGAAGGGTATCCAAAAATGCTCAATTGGTCGTGCTCTTATTTTTTAACTTAACTGTAAAATATTTTATCTGAGCAATTTCATGCGCAAAGGTCGTGTCTGGGAACAACCAATTTGGAATGGAATGGTACTAAGGTAGGCCGTAAATCCGAACTCGGGTTTCCGAGCACTCATCCATAGTTGTTGTTGTAGTTGTTGTAACATCATAAAACATTCTCCACAAAATTTTGGGGAGTGCTGCTCAAGTGACAGTCTTTGGCCGGATATAAATCCGGGTCGTTCCGCTATCGTATAACCGACAGTCGTTGGAAGGACTCAGTTCTATCATCTATGATGAAACTTTGACCCAGCTCACTTTAATATTCTATGAAGAGAACTGTCGCAGTTTCCAACTCAAGCATAGTTTCCCATTGCGCTTAAGGCCTGGGATGATGCAGGGAGCAAGAAATTGGCGAAAAAATTGGTGTGGGAACTTGATTTCTCCGCGACCAAACTTCCAAATTATTTTATAAATCTGAGAAGCTTGCCAAAAGATAGAGAATGAACCGTTTGCAGTCTCGATATACCTGATTAAAGTATGCTCCATGTCAAACTTGCAAAAGCAGGACATATATAGGGGAAATGCTCTGTGCTGTCCTTATTGTCCATTGTACAAGATGTGCACCTCGGGTCATAGATGATACCTATGTTGACCATGTGTTGTCCCTATCGATTGTGTTATATAATCAACCCAACTAAGGCTCGTAACTCCTTTCTTCGCTGTCTTAGAAGGAACTTCGCCACCACCTTAATGACAATTACCCGAATTAACCAATTCGTCAGCCAGTTCGTTACCCTGAACACCACCATATCCCGGCACCCACGTGAGTTCAAGCTTATTCCATTTCCAACAGAGTTCAGCATCAACTTAGTTTCTTGCACAATTTTTGAAGAGCCAAGACTGATCCGACAGTCTTCAAGGCCTTTAGTACAGCTTGGCTGTAACTGCAGGCTCTGATTTAGTATTCACCCCACCTTTCACCAATTATCCAGCTTTCTACCTTAGATATAGCAAATATGTTCGACTGGAAAACCGTTGTTATTGGACCTAAGGCAGAAAAGCATCTGAAATCGCCATTCTTCTCTTGTTGGCAAGCTTATGAAATACTTTCTAACAAGAGGGAATATGGGTATCAGTTTGCTATTTGGTTCCAAAAACAAAGAGTATTGCTCTGAAAAACATCTAAAGAATTTTCTGTGTCCGGATTTCTCACCGTCGTACCACAATCCGAAAGAATGTATTCGACATATAGTTTTCATGGCAAGGCGGACAATGCATTCAGACCCCTTAATACAAAAACAATGGATATAGCCATGGTCCTTGGCCTCCAAACTACAGCAGAATACGTGATGATTGATCAGATTCGGGCTGTGTATACTAAAAGTACCACAGCTGGTCTCAGACCGCAAATCTTACCTTCTGTTCGGCGTGAGCTTTCCAAGTAATTTTTCTATCAAGTGTTACACCCAGATATTTCTCTTTTTCGGAAAGTTTTAAGTTTGCGCTTCTAAATACTGGAAGGTTGAGATCTTTCAATTTTCTGCGCCCCGCAAACTGGACACTCTTTAGGTTCAATTAAGGATGGCAACGCTGAGCCAGCACATTAATCTTATTAAAAAGGTACACTCTTTTTTCTTTGATCACAGAATTAAGTAACCCTGTGGTTATAGAGCTGCCAAGATAAATTTAAGAATGAATAGTGTGAACGATCTGGTGTATGCGAAGTAATTTGGATGAAAATAAGTTATTAACGTTTTATTACAGCCCCGGATTTTAGATGAAACCGTTCATTCTGAACTGACAACTTCACCTAACTGCTGATAGTAACATGAAAAATTTGTGCTTTAAGGAGGCAACAATCTATAAAAAGCAATATAGTTACTAGCGCTGCATCTACTAATAACTGGTCCTACTACTACTCCTACTACTCCTAGAACGTCTACTATTACTACTTACTACCACTACAACTAATTACTGCTACTACTATTGAATGCTAATTACTAGTACAACTACAACTACTAATTGCTAAAACTACTACTACTAGTTGTGGATGTAACTTCTACTACTACTACTAATCACTACTACTATTTACTAATACTGCTACCAACTTCTGCTACTATTTTGAATAATACTACTACTGCTACCAGTAATTTTACTAATTTCTGCTGCTATTTTCACTGATGCTATCACAAGTTATACCACAATTTTTAGAATGCTATTATCAAATACTCCAACTATTTTTGCTTATTTCTACCACCACTTTTATTAATGCTACTACTTACTACTGCTACTACTAATTTCTACCACTATTTTTAATTCCCTACTAATGCTATTTATAATAATCCTACCGTTAGTTACTACTACTATCTTTACTAAAACCACCACAAATTATACCATTATTTTTAGAATGCTATTACTAATTACTACCACTATTTTTACTTATTTCTACTATCGCTTTGTAGAATCGGCACAGAAGTTTTACTTAGGGGCACGCGTGTTTTTTTCAAAACAAAACTTAGATTTTCCCGTTAGCCATTGCGCGCTTACGACTTAAGTTTTGCTTGAGCGATTTCGTTTACTTTATGCTTTTTCCCGGATAATATTGTGTCGAGCGTCACACTAAGATGTTTGGCCTTGCTATTTTGTGGGATAGACTGGTAATTTATTTGTAGAGGTTGGAGGCCCCCTGGCTTCCAAGTAAATGTGGCTTTGATACACTTACTCTCTCTCTCGCTTACTTTTATTTCCTATGCAGTGAGCGGACAGGGTAGCTGTGTCATCGGCATGCAAATAATGTTTTATTTAATATATGAGGCCTAAGGCCTCCCAGCTAAACCATATCGAAAGTTTAAGATACGCCTTAAAATACGGCTGCGATACAACGCTGTGCTTTTAATGAATTTCTGATGCTAGAGAAAACTCTATGCACTTGCTCCATAGTATTATACTTTTCACGATTTTCAAACTGATGTTGGGGTATGATTAATAATATAATTATTTCTGAGAGTTTCTGTAAGTCGAGAAAATACCGAGGCCGAAGCATATTGTTAAAAATATATAGCAAAAATTAGACGGCTGTATGTGGAGGCGCTTTGTTTATTAACCCTTTCGCTACTGATGTCCAGTACAGTGGACATGACTTCGGGGCGGCGGTTTTTTTAAATGTGAAGTGTGGGTGCAAAAAACGGACGTAGCGGTATATTGCGAGTATAAAAAAGTAATTTCTGTGAATTTATTTTAAGTTTTGTCAGTAGTGCACCGATTTTTGCAAGAGAAGGTTGTGAAATACCATTCAATGAGTTTTTACTTCAAATATAAATTGAAAAAAAGTGTTTATATATATATTTGTGCGTGCGACAGTGTTTTGTGTGCCTTTTACTCTTTAATGGTTTGGAAGTGGATTAAGGTTGCAGTGAAGGTAAGAGTTTTAGGAACAGAAAACCGCATGTCCCTTGTAATGAACATGAGTAGTCAAGGGTTGTGTTTTATAACAGAATATTATAATTTTGCAGACATAAAGTACAATGGCTAGGCGAAAAGTGTTGACTGCAACCCAGCTGTTTGATCTCCTAAATGATTTATCTGATTTCGACGATGAATCGGATAATGACGAAATTGATTCAGGAGAACTCGAACAGGTCAAAAGAGCACGAATTGATGGAGATAAGGACGAGGAAAGCGATGATTCGAGCAAAGAAGAAATGGGAGATATGACTCCAGGAAGTGCAAATAAGCTAGATAGTCGTGCACTTATTGCACGCGTTTCAACAGCGTCCTCAACAATGAGCGAAGAAAATGTTTCACAAAATGATTATTTTTTGATTTTATTGCCTATCAGGGGTCCTCCACTGAAATCGATCCCAATATTCTAAACAAGCTTGGTTTCGGTACTTTCATTGTATTAGAACTTCTAAAAAGAGTTCCCCAGGAGTCTGTTGGTCACCAAGTGTATACAGATAATTTCTTCACCACGTATTCTCTACTTGAACTCTTAGAGAAAAGGAAAGTTCTTGCCGCTGGTACGATTCGTGTCAATCGTTTCCGGAACCCACCATTTTCCACGGATGCTGATATGCGAAAGAAAGGTCGCGGACGTGCTGAGCAAGTTACCAGCCGTGATGGAAAGGTTGTTCTAACAAAATGGTACGACAACAAAGGCGTTTATTTTGCATCTAATTTTGTGGGAATCGGCATCAAAAATAAAGTACAGCGTTAAGACAAAAAAGAAAAACAATTTAGGGAAATTGAAAGACCTGAGGTTGTTCAGCTATATAATAATGGAATGGGTGGTGTAGATCTTTTTGATCAAATGTTCCAGTATTACCGCATTTTTATCAAATCTAAAAAGTGGACTCTACAAGTAATCATGCACTTTCTAGATATTGCAATAGTAGCAAGTTGGTTCGAATATAAAGCTGATGCAGATAAAGATAATATACCCCGAAATAAGCAAATGGACTTGCTTAGTTTCAGGAAAGGACTGGCTAATACTCTTGCGAAAATATGCCCAGCAAATCCTCAGCCTCTTGGGAATGTGACCAGATGGCGTCGTATCTCAAATACGTCGAACGACGACGAAGAACCAGCGCCTAAACGATTGAACTATTTCCAACAATCTCCAATTGATACGCGTTATGATAGAACTGATCACTTACCAAAGTCTGATTCTTCACAAAAAAATGCAGTTCGCTGTAAAAACAAAGACTGTAAACAAAAAACCTTCTTTTTCTGTACGAAATGTAACGCACACCTATGTATCCGTCGAAACTCTGACTGTTTTTATAAATATCATTCTAAATAACTCAATGCAAATGAAATTTTAAGCTGTAAGATGTTGGCTATTATAACATATTCTTAAATAAAACTGAATTCAATAACAAAACTACTTCAATTTTGCATCTTTTTTCGAAATTTTAGCTAGCTCCCTGCATGCTATTTTGACTCCCTTGACTACCCATGCCCACTCAGGTGGACATGCAATTTCTACCATGCCCATATAAGTAGGCGGGTTGTGTTTTCACTGAAGTGCTTCCTGAACTACTTATAGTAAAAAACATTACTTGGAAATAAATTTGTTGTACGTACAAGCTGGCGGTAGTGAAAGGGTTAAGTCATAAGCAGTATTATTTATACAATTTTTTTTATTTAAACCAAGAAGGCTCAAACCCGTTGAGCCTACCGGTTGATGTTGTAAATATATGCAGAAGCAGCATGCGTCCAATCTCCTTTATGCGGGTAGCTACAAAACTGAGTGTTTAAAAGCCATAAATAAAAAATGATGAAACTTTCTAGCGGGTTATGCATCTCACAGAAATCTATTTAATACAAAAGAGCATTTAGAAACCCTACCCTGTCGGAAAAAGGCAGACAGTCTAAAGATTTTAACAATTTGAAATATAGTTGACAGTCAACTTCTTTGAAGCAAATGCATGTTAAATGAATTAAGTTGATCCAACTTGTACCTTTGTGTATTATTATAATTTTGCTGTGGTAAAATTTATTTTCAATGAATTATATTAAATTTCATCTTTACAAAAATTAAAAGAGATTTACTTAATAATATTTTGTAGAAAACTACTAGCTACATATTTATATCGTTTGAAACATGTAGAGTTAGAGCTGGCCGAAATGCAGCTGTTTTTTATACCTTTCATGAGAATGAAATGGTATATTAAGTTTGGTCCGATGTTTGTAAGTGCCAGAAGGAGAAGAGATAGACCCATCAAAAAGTATACCTAAATGATCAGGACGATGAGCTGAGTCGATTTAGCCATGTCCGTCTGTCTGTCCGTCTGTCCGTCTGTCCGTCTGTTTGAACGCAAACTAGTCCCTCAATTTTAGAGCTATTTTGATGAAATTTGGTGAGCAGGTGTCGTTGTACAAATGATTAAACATTTGTCGGAATCGGCCAGATCGGGTGACTATAACATATAATACAACCGATTATTCAGATATTGAATTTTGCGCCATAACTCCTCCATTTAAGCAGCTAAAGGCTTGAAATTTTGCAGAAATATCAGCCATTATTAGCTACGTATCAGTATTGAAAATCATGAAGATCGGAGAAATATAACATATAGCTCCCATACAACCGATTGTTCAGATATTGCATTTTGCACCATAACTCCTCCATTTAAACAGCTAAAGGCTTGAAATTTTGCAGAAATATCAGCCATTATTAGCTACGTATCAGTATTGAAAATCATGAAGATCGGAGAAATATAACATATAGCTCCCATACAACCGATTGTTCAGATATTGCATTTTGCACCATAACTCCTCCATTTAAACAGCTAAAGGCTTGAAATTTTGCACAAACATCAACCATTATTAGCTATATATTAGTATTCATCAAGATCGGAGTTCACAGTGTAAATCGGCAAGATAAATTCAGGACAAATATTTATTGCGAAAAGTAATAAGCTCAGCGCAATATCACATGAATCATAGCGTTAAACGATTGGGAACTATTTACGGATCTGATAACTGTTTTCAAAGACCGACATATGTAGGTCTTACATATTAATACTTAATTATTTGTATTTTTTAAATGTTGAATATCAAGCGTCGATACGATATTAAAAATATTCAAAAACCATTCCCTTCTTAAAACATAGTTCTTTTTAATTAGATAAGGAAAAGCATTAAATAATTTATAACAATGCCTTTACTAGAATTATTTTTATTGATTTGAAGGAAATTTTCGCTTTTAACTATAGGTAATACGAAATTGTAATACAATAACACGTTTTTTACTATTCTTCCATTCATGAAAGGTATGAAGCCTTCGGCATAGCCGAAGACAGCGCTGTTTTTACTTGTTTTTTTTTTAATTCTGGTTTCAACATTTTTTTTTGCTTTTAGAATTTTTGCTATTTTTTTTCTTTTGATTTTAGTTATTTATGTTAACATACTCATAAGAAATTTAAAAAAAAAAATCGCAAAAATTCTGAAAAAACTTTGAGTTCTAAATTCCAAAAAAGGATAATTATAACCAACTATATGTATAATATATAAAAACATTTTATAGTTACTATAAAGTAGACTGTACACATTTTTAAATAATTTGAACCAGACAGTTCATACCTGTAATTGGTAATTTGACTAGGTTTAAAAGAGTTTGATAAAAAAAAAACGAAGTTTCAAATTTGTAGTTGGAAATGCAAACGTTTTATTGCAGCTGGAAAACAACTAACTTTCTGCTGAATATATTTGAAGCGATATGTAGAGTCAGATAATTGCCTTGCTCCTAGAATATAGCCATGTTATTAAAGCTAGTTGATTTTGAGAAAAAAGAAAGTATTTCAATCACTTGTAGTTGGTAAAAAAGTACTATTTGAATTTCTTTTAAAGTAATTTTATTTCCAAAAGGGTTTTACAATATTTCTTATACACATGCACATACACACACATGTATTTTTTACAGTTGCCCAATAGGATATCAATATAAAATCAATTAAAATTTATAACAAGTCCAATTGTTCTATTTGCATACATATGTACGTAGATATATACATACTATGTATGTATGTATGTGTCGCATGTGTCTGTAAGTCCTGGCGGGTGGAATGACATTTGCGCCAATATTTTCTGTTTGTTTTTTTTTTATTGCCATCGCTCTTGTATTGTAAATGTACATATGTCATTTATTTGCCGCTTGTTAAATTTGAATTGACTGTTTAAAAACACATTTACATATATAATATATGCGTGTAAGCCAATACATACATACAAACACGAAATATCTACATAAATATTTGATGTAGACAATGACTGCATATATTATAAATACTTATATATGTATATACATATATACAATACATATGTCAACGCCTGCAATTCATGTTTAATTAAATTGACAATATAACAAAAGTTTCATTTAATTTAAATTGTCACATATAGAAAAATTTATTGCCAGTCAAATTGTGCCGCACTCCGCTAGCGCACAATATAAGCAGATGTAAATCGTATGTACAAATACATAAACTCGTATGGATATGTATGTGTATATATTAAAATGGCTCAACAAAAAAGTTGAATTTTTTTCACTGCAGCTATAAAATGTCTTATGGTTTAAAGGTTTGAAAACACTACCAAAAGTGGAGTTATTTATAAATATATTATAAATCACAAAGAACCACCTGAGATAATGAAAGACCTAAGCTTAACCATCCGCGTCACTAATTATCGAAAAAAATATGAGAAAACTCAAACTCCGCCACCAAATTCATATTCATTTATGGTTTTCTAACAATTTTTATTAGTTCAAATCTGTGGCATATTTTGATTCACAGAAGCAAAACGGCAAATCGCGTAAGATTTCTGTGGTGGGTTCTGTGGCTTGCGTCCCACGGCAGTGATTTATTTTTTAAGAATGAACTAGTTTTTTAGTAAAGGTAAGTAAAGTTAAAACTATATCAAAAAGTAGAAATAAAACTATATCAAAATACGGGAGTAAGTAAATTTTCTAGTTGCGTTTTGTGCTTTTATAGAAAAAAAATGTCGAACACAACAAACCAAGGTATCGAATATTTCACCTTTTCTTAAGAACATCGCTTTAGCTCTGATGAAGAGTATTGAAACGATCCAGTCTATGTGCTAGATAAGGAACGAGAAGAAGGCCAAAGTTCCAGAGTTTCAGAATTGAACATTGTAAAAATGAAATGAAATGACTGTACCTCTTTTGGGTCACTGGTCACCGGGACATAGAGGGAAACTGCATGGCAGACGAACTTGCAAGACAAGGCACGACCAAGCAGATTCTTCAAGATAAAGAACGCATTGGTATGCCGTTTGCCACTTGCAAACTGCTACTCAGAGATTGTACATATAAACAAGCTGACAACAGATGGAGGCAAAATACGACCTGTCGAACCTCAAGGCAGACGTGGCCTAAATGGGATCGGAAACGGTCGCGCAGTGTTCTCTCTCTAAGTAGGGAAAACATTTCCAACGTGATCGGAGCTCTAACAGGCCACTGTCTGATAGGGAAACATGCTGAAAGGTTGGGAGTACCCTTCCGAAGATGCTGTAGGAACTGCAAGAATGACGAGGAGGAGGAAACGATCTTGCATTTACTGTGTAAGTGTCCTGCACTGTGTAAAAACAGAATGCGATATCTGGGATCACCGTTTTTGGATGACCTTAGTGAGGTTTCAAGCACCGAGGTAAATTGCCTGTTTGAGGTTCATCAGCGAGGCAAAATGGTTTGGTGACGGATAATTTCCTCTTGAATGGTACGTACAAAATTTTTCCTTGTGGTAACACAATGTACCTCCTAATACTGACCTAAGTGAGCCGCTGCAGGCGGCTGCCACTACCTAACCTAAAAATGAAATAGTACTGGACTGTATCGATTCAGATATTCTCCAAGACCAAGTTGTAAGTTCTAATAAAACCTCAGCCGATATGTCGGAAGACGACTCCAATCCTTGTGAGGTGGCGCCTGAAGGCGAGTGAATTTAAAACATCAAACAAATTTCGAAATTTAATTTTTATGCTAGTGGTCCAACATTTGTGCGTCTAATTATCCACATATTCAAAATGCACATTTTAATCTTTTCAAACCTACGAACTGGAAATGCATGAGAAATGTATGAGCTCCGGATAATTTTCTTACCTCATGGTCAGATAAGAGATTGCAAATATAGAAATATTAAGCCGATACTAATAATTTTTCTTTAAAGTTTCCAAAGTTCTATATATCCCGGGGAGTACTTTTACTATTCAGGAAACGACCCAGTTCCGACGATATATAAAGTAAAAGGGACCCAATATGGTATTAAATTGTACGAGCTAACAGTAAGCGATAGAGTACTCTTTGTCCTCGACAGTTTCTCGAATGTTTTTAGATATGTTCACCGCTAATTTATATTTATAAATACGTAATGATTTTCTTAACATTGTCTGATTTATGGTATTCATCATATTATATATTTGCGTCATTTTATTGCTTTACCTTTATTTCAATCTCTTTCAATAAAATTAAGTGAATTTAATGAAATTTAGCTAATTTGTTGGGGTGGTATGTCCAATGTTATCAAGTTTGGATTATAAAAAGGACCTGACGGCTATATCCACAAAAACGAAATATAAACCTTACGTTCAAAAATCAATTCAACTATTGTTTTGAATCCTTTTGCAGCAAGTCCGAGGTGAATATTTTCATTGGATTTGAAGATGTGGCAAGTGACCCACGGAGACGACTTAACAGAAAAGATTGTCCGCGAAAGGGATAAAAAGTTTCCAAATAATATTGAACAGTCATGCTGATAAATCTAAATTGGTCAAGTTTTGAAATATTTTCACGCAAATATTATAAACTTAAAATGTTTAATGATCTAAGGTAATTTTTTTTTACACAAGTTTTATTGATAAAAACTGAATGCTTGTTGGTATTTTCCAACTGGCTGATACTTTAAAATATAATGCGTTTTATAATACCGATAGATAAACAGTTAGCATGGCTGAGCGGTTGCGTGCTCGCCTAGCAATCCCGTGTACCATGGTTCAAAGCCAGGTAAAGTCTAGAAAGAAAGAAGTCTGATGAGGAGATGTGGTGATCTCCGTAATAGCAGCTATCACTTCTATCACTTTGAAAAATTGTTGTTTTCTCATATTATTCCTAATACAAACCTGGCCACAAGCTCTATAAATTATACAGACGATTCATAAAAAATAAGGCCAAAAAATAAAAAGTACCGATTTTCTTTTGCATGGAGAGTGATGCACCATAATAGATATACCTGCCTGTGTGCAACATTTAACGCGTCTATTTGTATATTGCGTGTTGTCTGTTTAAATATATAATAAATATTACATATATATATATATATATTTATATTCACAGACACACACTTGCACACATGAACTACATTTAAATTTACACAATTGCTATTTGTATTTCATTGTTTGCATTTACTTCTGTAAAGTTCTCGACTTTTTCCTTGTCATGTTTCAAGTTTTATTGCCGGTTTTGTCGCTACGCCTTTTTATATGGCTTTGCCTGCCAAATTTCCCTTGTCGACCGATCGATTGAATAATGTAAAACTATAATTTTGTAATAGAAAAGATAATAAATAAATTCGCATCTGTTCTAAAGATGTCGCTTTTATATTTGCGAAATGGTAGAACGATTAATTGAGATCTTTTTAATATATTTTGTGGATGACTTTAATAGTCGACTAGTGCCCAGGGTATTATAACTTTTGCACCATGTGTGTCCGTCTCTTCGGCCGTGCATCCGATAACTCAAGTAAATATTGAGATACCTCAATGAAACTTGATGAACATTTTGCCTTTGACCGAAGGTAGGTTGCTATGGAAAATGTGTGAAATCTCATAATAACCACGTGGTCTCTTTAGAGCTTCTGTGTAAATGCTGAGAATATCGAAGCACCGCCCTAATATGCTAAATACGTTGTAACTCACAAACACGTACACATGTGCGGTTATAAAAATATTCATGCTGTTAGCAATTACTGCCTCTATTTCCCTTAAATAGCGTTTCCTTTCCTCGAAATAAATTTCAGCTTATTCTAAGGCAACATTACGAAAATGTTAACATGCGCCTTGCGAAAATGTTGCATTTTTCGTATGAGAAAATAACAAGAAAAATTCCACCCTGTCAATTTTACTTGCGTCACCAATTTAATTCATCGAGCGTAATAAAATTATACAAATAATTTGTAATAAGTGTTAAAATTGAAGCTTTTGAACAAAGCTATTGTAAGTAATAATAAATTACACAATTAAAATCCGCCTCACAAGCCTAACCCTCGCGTTAGGTAGGAAGAAAATATCGACTTTTTTTCGACCCAGAGTGCAATATTTTGGGAAAAAACAAATAACCTAGAGAAAATGCGGAGAAAAGAACACAAAAATTTGAAAGTCCTGACAGGGGATACAATAAACGACATTAGTGTCGGTTATTGGTCCGGCGGTTTGAGCTAAAAATCGTTAACTTTAATTTTGCCTTCTTCTTCGAGTTTTCCAATTCAACGGATGTGTGCTGCAGGTACCCAGCTCTATTTTTCAGGTAAAATAATTTTGTATCACAGAAATTTCTGATTTCGATTGAATAAATATTTATTGACATTAATATCCATATATTCAATATCGTCTTTTTTCATCAGAATTTGCCCTTGCGAGCTCACTAATTACGACACATCGTTTTATAAACCCATTCCAATTCTATTTTTCGAAAATGAAAATAAAATATATTTTGTTAAAATTTCACATACACGCTTGGACTGGAGAAAATAATATATGCGTACTTTAGAGCGAATAGTTTGCTAGACGCTTTACATCTAATGTTGGCAAGCATAATTTCGGGGGTAACGGTAATGCACAAAAATCAAAAAAAAAACCAAGTGTAACAGTATTTATAAAAGATACAACGAATTTAGCTATAGAGAGAAATACGTAAAAATCAAAAGCAATTTTTCTTTCGGCAACTAAACGTTGTCTCGTTTCACAAAAACTAACAGGGTTATTATAAAGGGTGGTTAAATTTTAAGGGCCGATGTTGATTTTGAATAAAACACAAATTATTTTGGAAATAATTGTAATTTCTTTTTATTATGATAATATGGTGTGGTCCAATTATGTGTGGAACAAAATATAGGCCAAATTTCCGCCGTCACCTCGGCGGCACATCTCCATCCGATGGTCCAAATTTTCGATGACGCTGAGGCATAATTGAGGTTCTATGCCGTTAATGTGCCGAATTATCTCATCCTTTAGCTCTTGAATTGTTGCTGGCTTATCGACGTACACCTTTTCTTTCAAATAACCCCAAAGAAAGTAGTCCAACGGTGTCAAATCACATGATCTTGGTAGCCAATTGACATTGGCTGTGTGGCAAGTGGCACCATCCTGTTGGAACCACATATCGTCCACATCCATATGTTCGAATTCGGGCCATAAAAAGTTCGTTATCAGCTCACGATAGCGAACACCATTCACAGTAATTGCCTGACCGGCCTCATTTTGGAAAAAATACGGCCCGATGATGCCGCCAGCCCATAAACCGCACCAAACAGTCACTCTTTGTGGGTACATTGGTTTTTCGACAATCACTCTTGGATTATCATTCGCCCAAATGCGGCAATTCTGCTTATTGACGAATCCACTGAGGTGAAAATGTGCCTCATCACTGAAGATGATTTTCTTCGAGAATAGATCATCCACCGTTGCCATTTCTTGCCAACATTGCCAACGTTGCTCGATTGTGTATCTTTCCATGTTCAAATTGTGTTAGTCTGAAATTGAGAAATGTCAAATGAAATGCAGAAAAAAACTTGACGTTTAGGTGTGGTTCACATTCAACATCGGCTCTTAAAATTTAACCACCCTTTATTACAAAATTACTTTTAGACAGTGTAATTATTTGACCGTTGAGTTTTAAAAGATTCATTCTAATTTCGATAAGAATTATAAAGGTATTTCGATAATTAATTATAAATACCTTTTCACAATAATTATCAGAGAGCTGCATTTTTTTTTCGTGTTTCAAATACTTTTCCTTAGAGACTTTTATTATAAAAGTCTTTGCATATTTGTTATGAGTAAAACAACTTTTGTTAAGTCTTGAATGAGTGTCTGAAAACATCCCGAGTTGATCCCGAAGGGATATCAAACTAGTTTTGAACTGGTCCCAAAAAAACTCCCATCCTCACAGACTTAAAAGTTTTCAGTCTGTGATAATTATTATGAGAAGAGTTTTATAATTTAAGTCTCAAAATAAAAGCCTTTGCAGACTTAAATTTTTTTATCTCGCTGGCAATTATTATGAAAAAGGCTTTTATAATGTATGATTTTGAATACAAGTTCTACAGGTTACTCAAATAAAATTGTGCTACTGTTATAAATATTGATTAGCTTTTCTCTCTTTTCTTGCATATAACGATTTAGGTAGCTACGTAGGTATACCACTCATATGTGGCAAATAAATACAAATGCACATTACGAACCAGAAAATTTCTTTGTATTACAGTAATATAAAACTCAAAAGGTTACTTTATTCTCCAGTACACTTTCCTTCAACAAGATCTGCAGTCAAGAGCAGCTGCCCAAAGAGTTTTCGATATTGCAGAGCAACATATAGACTGACAGTCATTGAAGCAAAAGGGCAAATGCAATGTTAAAAGTAAGAGGAAAATAGCAGCGGTTGCATGCCTAGGATACGTCTTATTTGCATGCTATTCGCATATGACAGTGATCCCGATTCAGAACGACGAGAAAGTAATCAACCTATTCATTCAGCCGAAGTCATACCATCGCAATCATATGAGGAAAATGACGGAAAGTGAGCAACGAATATTCTGATAGTCAGTCAACTAGTTGGCAGCCTCAGTACTGGCCTGATGAGCAGTACATAAGTGACAGCATTTACATGCGATGACGGATTCATCATATTTTCTCAACGTCGCTTCATCAAAGCGCTGATTTTCAACATTTGTTTTTGTTAGGCGAGTCTCTATGCTTTTTCCTTTATTTTTGATTTGGTACTTCATATTGCTAGTCGTATTTCTGTTCGTTTTTGTGCTTCATTTGCATCTGAGGCTAAAGGGCCAAAAGAAATATAATGCAAAAGTGGAAAAGTTACGGTTTACTGTGGACTGAACTTGTTAAAGTGTGCGGAGAATAAATAAGCGAAAATGTGTAAATTGTTAATGATTAAAATGCTAAGGACGAATCTCAGTAGTTGGGAAAAAGTCTTTGATATACGTACAAATGAGCATCGTGTCTCCCACGATACATAAGGGAGGTTACAAAAATGTTTTGCCTACCGTCCCAAACATGTCTCCAAGTCGCGCCAGTTATTCAAGCCAACTGATAGGTCCTGTTGCACTTTAACTCTTCCATCATATTCTTCTTCTTTTTCATCTTGTTTTAATATAACTTTTGAGAAATTGTATTATCTTCTTGCTCTTCACGCTGAATCCTGTTCAGATGACGCTGAAACAGGTACACTTTATAATTAAATGTTATAACTGTAAATGGTGAACTGTGTCCAAATATATTTTCCTGAAACCTTAGTTAAAATTTCGTTTTCGCTACAAAAGCAACCCGGTTAGCACCTTTCGTGAAACACGCGATAATCAGGTCAAAATATTTTTTTTTTTTGGAAAATTATTGTTTGAATTTTTTATTGATTTTGGGAAACGATATCAGTAAAAAGAGATCTGATTTCTAAAACCTACAAGTGCCCCCTTTTTTTAGTTCGTCACGTTCGCATTTTCGCATGCTTTTTGTACGTTCTTTATTCGAAGTGTCGCCAATGAAAAACTTCTTACAAAAATTGTCAGCCAAGGCGAATTTATAGAAGGTGATGGCATAAGAGCAGCTGATTTGATTTTTTTTATTCACCTACCTGTATTTTGTTTTTGCTTTTGCATATGAGCTTTCAAAAGCCGTAAAAGCAAAAACAAAATGTATATTTTTATTTGTTTTGATGTTGTTACTGTTTTCAATGTAATTAAAAATACTCCCTGATGAAGGCGCGGAAGACGCCGAAACGCGTAGGAGAAAAAAAGAAACTTTTTGTTTGCTTTAATACATAACCGACCGAAAAGCTCCTAAAGCATCCCAATTGAAAATGTATTTAAATTTTGAACTCAAAATCAACAATCAGTTTTATGACTTTGTCAAATGAAAACGAATTGATACATTATATTATGGTTTTGCGAATAAGTTTAGATATATGTTAAGGTGTATTAAATATTTTTATGAGTTTTTTCAAAATAAATAGTCGGCCCAGCATCTGTCGCAAAAAAAAAAGTTTTTTTAGATCTTCTTTGGCCGGAACGGTTCGCACCTAAAACAAAAAATTAAATCAAATACAAGCAAAAGCGAAGTGAACATGGTAAGATTTTTGCTGAATATTTAAAATAAAGTAATAGATAGTTAAAAAAATTGGGTCGATTTAGATGATGTGTTTGACGTAAATGTAACCAGAAAGCTGCATGAAAAATTTCAAGTCAATCCATTGATAATAAATAATAAATTAATTTTTATTTCCAGCCAGGAAAGTACTGCAAAAAAAAAATAACGACAACAGTCGAAGTGGTAGAAGTTATAGAGGCTATTTTATATATCAGCACCTACACCTCTTCATCAGACTGCTCTCTTTACTTTGTCAGGTCCTATTGTCTGACGTGTGAACTGTTGTTGCTTTCCACTTCCCAAGTTGGAAATACAATCTCCGAAATAGCAGCTGTAACTTCTATTGCTCCTAGTCTTGTTTTTCCCCCAATACCCTTTTGAAATGTCCATAAAAATAATGGTTTGCCCTAACTCAAAAATAAATCTGAAATATGGTAAGGATCTAATTCGTCCACCTATAAAAAATTGTAAATTTCATCTTCCAAAAGATGAAAACCTTTGTGGGGATTAGATGATAATTCTTTTTAAAGGGAGAACTTTTTTGAGTCAATATATGCCCAATAAACCCATTGAATGCAACTCAAAAGGCATACAAATGATTTTGAAATCTATCAAGGAAACCAAACTATTAACTGACACAAAGCTATTGGTTTACTCTGATATTGTCAATCACCTTTCAAAATTGATTGCTGAAGAAAAAACTACTAAAATTATGTCGACTATTTCACGCCCCTAAATTTAATATCGTGTTCAAGTCAAAAAGGCATTTGGGCTACTGGCCTACTATCAGGGGAAATAAATTTAATAAAATTGATTTCAAAACTGAAAAGCATTTGGAAAAAGAAGGTCGCGGAAGTTTTTCCTACCGTGTAGAGAGAGCAGACAGTATTTTTCTTCTCAGCTGGCTTGAAGAAGGAATTGTGCAACTTATGTCATCAATCCATGGCAATCAACTCTTATATACAGTATTCCTGTTTTTGGCTGAAAAAAAAAGAAAACAATTCAAATAGCACAACGAAATATAGCAGCAGGGGTACAATAAAAATATGCGAGGAGTAGCTGAAGTAGATTTCCTGCTCTCCTTGTACAGAATTTCCATACGATCGAAAAAGTGGACCGTGAAGATATTATTAAGTATTTTATTAGTTTAGCAATTCGGGGTTAGAATACAGAATAGATCACAAAAATAATACACACAAAAATAAATATATGTTTAAATGACGATAGCACAATCAGTCCAACGACTGGCAGGAAGGGACGCAAAACTACACCATCGACATTTATTCGGTAAGACAAAAATCAATATTGGCTGTAACACACAAAAGATAAAGGTAGATGTGAAATCCAAGAATGTAAGGGGCTAACCAACTACAAGTGCGTTTTCTTGTATATTCCCAATGGATATATAAATCCCTTTAAGGACTTTCATTATATATCAAATGAATAAAATTTTGGTAAGCCAATTTCATTTAGTTTTTTCATCCTTTTATATTCGAAGGGGCCGTGCACCTATTATGTAACGCGCTAGGCGGGGGACCGCCATTTGTGACGAAATATGACATGTGATTTCCTTTGCCTAATTTATAACATATATCAATTAACATTGTATTTTATTCTACGGTTGATAAAAACAATTTTTCTGAAAATGTGACATGGGGAGGGGAGCTCTAAAATAATCAAAAATCACGTTACGTAATATGTGCACGACCCCTAAGTATAATTTATGAATTTTATTTTAGTTTTTATAAATTTCAAATTCATAATTCTTTCATACAAATATAAATTGTGTTAATGGAAAAAAGTATTAATTTTTATTTATTTTACCCACCGAAACAAATAAAATTGAAATATAAAACCAAATAAACAACTAGAATTTCTCTATACTAAAAATTGTGGATACATTCAAAAAAAATATATAGGGTAAATTAAAAAAAAACAAAACATAAAGTAATTGAGATTCCTAGGGCCTATAAGAGTAGCTGGAGTAATTGGATTTTTTAAGCTACCACGTAAAAGACTTGTAGCGAAATGGTTTGAGTAAAGTAAATTAAAGTTATTTTAGTTTAGCTTACATATTTATTTGATATTTTACTTTACTTAATTTAAATGTATTTTTTTAAATTCAACTGAATTAATTTATTTTATTTTAAATACTTTTATTTAATTTATTTATATTAGTATAATTTCATTTAGTTCAATTAAATTTAGAGTAGTTTAAGTGATTTAATTTTAGTTCGGTATTATTTAATTCAGTTTAGTTGAAGAGGCATATCATTTATTTTGTGTTTTCTATAATTCTTCATTTGTTTAATTTCATTTCATTTTTAATAATTTCATCAATATTAATCTTTACAATCATTCTGTACTCTACTGAGTTCAGTGAGCATTTGTTAAGGTGATATCGGTTATTCGCGATGACGGCAAGATTGCATTGTGCAAACAGCTTGGCGGTAGGAGGGACAGGGGTAATGACACGGAGCGTTGGCAACGACCAGCATATAAATGTATGGGAAACCAAATCTACAAACACACATACATCCATATCTATGTAACTATTTATGTATGCGAAAAAGGATGGCAGAATAAGAAAATAAAACGGCAAAGTATCAAGTCTAACTGAACTGGTCGACTTACTAGCTAGCGCTTGGACAGTGTGCTGATAGCTTTCACAAACGAATGTGCAGTGACTGTGATAATAATGCTGCTAACGATAATAATGAAGATGATAACGATGCTGGCAACTTTTCTGCTATTTCCGTTTTTGATTACGTAAGCGAAGACTGATTTGCAAGTGAAATTGCAATTCTGTCAAAGCGATGCTATGCGATGCGATGCGATGCGATGCGGCAGTTTGCCATCGTCGAGCGACAGAGTGCGACCAAGTCAAATATAACCTTTTACAGTACCAAAGTGTTTAGAGAGAGGAAAAAAAATGTAAGCAAAAAATAGTAGAGATAAAATTTAAACGCATACTAATACAGCGTTGGAGGAAATTTTCATTAAAAATGCAGGACAATTCTCATTACTCATTGCTGCAATGGGTGGCAGTTGGCAAGAAAATATTGCTGGGAACCAAAAACAGAAAAAAAACCAAAACATAAATAGAGAGAAAAGAAAAAGGGTTAAATTTACGCGAAAAGTAGAAAGTGTAGCCAAGTTTTACAAAACTTGTTGGCTATAAATGGAAATGATGGCCAGCAAAATCGGCCACAGCCAAAAAGTTGGAATATTACAAACTATTTTTTATGATTGTGCTACGTTTTCGTTATAATCGTTATTTGAGTTTACGATTTGCTTAAATTGCAGTTTTTTTTCTATAAATGTTACATATTGTGACAAATTTGGTATTTTTTCTTAAATTTTGAAAATCGATACATATGCGAAACAACGTAAAGACAATTTAAATTTTTTGTTTTTTACCAGTATGCCAAAGTCTCAAAGTTTCAGTTAAGACCCTGCATTCCAAAATTTTTAAAGTGGAATTCATTTAGCGGTTTAATAGTTATTCTTAACATCGCGTGACGCAAGTGGTGTCGATATCGCGTAAAGAAATCACCACATGACGCTTGTATGCGACATAGCGACCAGTTCGGCAATAGCAATAGTTTAGGATCATTTGAAAACAAGTCCTGGATCATTTCGGCACTATTTTCGGGAGTAGATATATGGGGAAAATTTCAGTAGTTCGAGTCTGGTTCACCACAACAACAACTACTTCTACCAATGCTATTTTTATTTCTGCTACTACGAATTACTACTACTATTTTTACTAATTTCTTTTACTATTTTTAACTAATTATTACTCCTATTTATACTAATTTCTACTAACTTTTTTCTAATGCTAAAATTTTTAAAAATATCTACTACAATTTTTGCAAATACTACGACAAATTGCTATTACTATTTTTACTAATTTCTACTACTATTGTTAGTGGAACTGGTTCACCGCAACATTTTAATTAATGCCACTAATAATAATACTGCTAATTACTACTACTATTTTTACTAAATTCTACTACTGTTTTTATTAATGCTACTAATAGTAACAACTACTTTTTGCTAATATCTACTACTATTTCTTCTAATAATACCACTTATTACTACTGTTATTTTTGCTAATTTCTACTATTTACTATTTTTACTAATGCTACTACTAATTACTACTAATATTTTTAACTAATTTCTACTCCTATTTATACTATTTTTTACACTTTTTTTTCTAGTACTACAATTTTTAATATATCCACTACTATTTTTGCTAATACAACTACTAATTGCTACTACTATTTTTACTAATTTCTACTACTATTGTTAGTGGAACTGGTTCACCGCAACATTTTAATTAATGCCACTAATAATAATACAGCTAATTACTACTACTATTTTTACTAAATTCTACTACTGTTTTTATTAATGCTACTAATAGTAACAACTACTTTTTGCTAATATCTACTACTACTTTTTTTAATAATACCACTTATTGCTACTGTTATTTTTGCTAATTTGTACTATTTAATATTTTTACTATTGCTACTACTAATTACTACTACTATTTTTAACTAATTTCTACTGCTATTTATACTATTTTTTACTCCTTTTTTTCTAGTACTATAATTTTTAATATATCTACTACTATTTTCGCTAATACAACTATTAATTCCTAATACTATTTTTACTAATTCTACTACTATTGTTAGTGGAACTGGTTCACCGCAGCACTTTAACTAATGCAACTAATAATAGTACTGCTAATTACTACTACTATTTTTACTAAATTCTACTACTGTTTCTATTAATGCTACTAATAGTAACTAATACTTTTTGCTAATATCTACTACTACTTTTTTTAATAATACCACTTATTACTACTGTTATTTTTGCTAATTTGTACTATTTAATATTTTTACTATTGCTACTACTAATTACTACTACTATTTTTAACTAATTTCTACTGCTATTTATACTATTTTTTACTCCTTTTTTTCTAGTACTATAATTTTTAATATATCTACTACTATTTTCGCTAATACAACTATTAATTCCTAATACTATTTTTACTAATTCTACTACTATTGTTAGTGGAACTGGTTCACCGCAGCACTTTAACTAATGCAACTAATAATAGTACTGCTAATTACTACTACTATTTTTACTAAATTCTACTACTGTTTCTATTAATGCTACTAATAGTAACTAATACTTTTTGCTAATATCTACTACTACTTTTTTTAATAATACCACTTATTACTACTGTTATTTTTGCTAATTTGTACTATTTAATATTTTTACTATTGCTACTACTAATTACTACTACTATTTTTAACTAATTTCTACTGCTATCTATACTATTTTTTACTCCTTTTTTTCTAGTACTATAATTTTTAATATATCTACTACTATTTTCGCTAATACAACTATTAATTCCTAATACTATTTTTACTAATTCTACTACTATTGTTAGTGGAACTGGTTCACCGCAGCACTTTAACTAATGCAACTAATAATAGTACTGCTAATTACTACTACCATTTTTACTAAATTCTACTACTGTTTCTATTAATGCTACTAATAGTAACTAATACTTTTTGCTAATATCTACTACTACTTTTTTTAATAATACCACTTATTACTACTGTTATTTTTGCTAATTTGTACTATTTAATATTTTTACTATTGCTACTACTAATTACTACTACTATTTTTAACTAATTTCTACTGCTATTTATACTATTTTTTACTCCTTTTTTTCTAGTACTATAATTTTTAATATATCTACTACTATTTTCGCTAATACAACTATTAATTCCTAATACTATTTTTACTAATTCTACTACTATTGTTAGTGGAACTGGTTCACCGCAGCACTTTAACTAATGCAACTAATAATAGTACTGCTAATTACTACTACTATTTTTACTAAATTCTACTACTGTTTCTATTACTGCTACTAATAGTAGCTACTACTTTTTTAACTAATATCTACTACCATTTTTGCTAATGCTAGTACTAATTAGCACTCCCCTTTTTGCTAACTTCTACTACTATTTTAACTAATTTCTAATGCAATTTTTATTAGTGCAAAAAATTATTATTACTATTTTTGCTAGTGCTACTACTAATTAATACTACTAGTTTTAGTCATGCTAGTACTAATTACTTCTTACTATTTTTTTACTATTGCTCTGTAGCGACTGCTCAGATTTGGATAAGACTTGGCACATTTATATTTATTCCATTGTGTTACTATAGAATGCATTTTTAAAGCAATTTGCCACCTGTTTAAAAGTTAAACTTAACTTAAGTAATGAATTAAATCATATATTAGAATATGGGTATCACAAGAAAGAGGCTTAAAAATACTTCGTTCCATAATGTTTTGATATAATAATAAATATAATTGTGTTGATGTGAAAGGAAAGTTTTTACTCGAATTTTTTTATAACATGGCTGCCACCTTTGAAATGTTGATTCAGTTTCATTGGTAAGGTAACTTCAACTACCCTACAAATATTGTAAATATGAAGGTGTGTTACTATGTTTGAAAACTATAAATGACTTCAAATGTTGAATATGGCTCAAACGCAATAGGTTTAATAAAGCTGAATAAAGCAAAATGTTTGAAAATGATGCCACCTGCTTAAAGCTTAACTAAACCAAATTATAATTATAAAGGAATAATAATGGGGAAACAGTACAAAAGAGGAATTTCAAAATTGTTGGCTTCAACTTTCCCAAACATACACATGTGCGCTTTTGGCACATGCCTTTTTCGAATTATTTATTCCTATACTTCCTCGTCTAATTTTTAAAGAAACCTAACAGGCACCATTTTTTTAATCCATTTATGCTAATTAAGAAATTATCACTGCATGGTTGCTGTAACATAGAGAAAGTAATGAAAAATTAACGAGTGCAAAACATGAAAAATAAGACCAAGAAAAAAGCGCAATGATTAATATGAAAGACGATGAATTACAAAAAAAATAAACAAATTACATTTTAATTTTAAATTATAATAGTATGATGTAAATTGGGGTCTCTAAATTTGAACTCTTCAATTTGAATTTGAATGTATGATTATTTAATTCAGGTTTGTGTTTGTGTTTCACATGGCACTTTTCTACATCGTGAATCTGTTTTTTTTGCGCTTTATTAATTAGCTTTGCATGTAATTAAAAAGTTTAATATTTGGCAGTTGGCTGATTGGATTTATTTATTCTCCCACTAACATCTGTAAGGCAATTCAGATATGAATTATAAATGCGGAGCGCTCCTAAGTCAAACACTGGTATCGAAGTTATGAAAATACATATTTTTATTTCAGTTTGTATCTGCACCACCAAAATAAATTCCAACGACACCGAACATAAAAGAGTCAATATAAATCTGAGGAATGCAAAGGCGGCATCAAATGGAATTCATACCAAGTTTTAAATAAATGGAAAGCTACGTGTCATAATTGTAAAATTTTATATATATATGTATATTACTTTATTTGATATTATCTCTTGAAATAAATTTGAGCGATTTCTTTTGTTAGCCCTTAACGGCGCCGGGTAGTAAATCTGAAACATATTCAATACTCGCTTTTACCAGTGGCTTTTGACTTAACGTTATGGATTCGAAAGTAACGGAAAAAGAAATAAATAATTACACCATTTGTAATAACTTTTAATTAATTATTAGTTTAGGTTTTTATTTTTTTACTATCTAAAACAAAATCAACCCCAACTTCACAATTTCCGATTACGGTTAGTTGCTAAAACTTTTTTCTCATTGCCAACTGCGCAGTATGCCATGTCATTCAGGTTTAGTAAAACCTAATTTATTGTTGGAAATGCACAACGCAAACACACGATGGCCAAATTTAGAAGTCTCATTTTCATGATTCAATTTGCATAAGCCTAATTCCTTTAAATCCACGTATATTGCCTTTAAATATTATAATATAATTTTAGTCAGTTTTTGAAGTAGGTAGCAACCCACTCCAAGGTATTTTTATAATAAATCTTGTTAAAATTCCTACGTATAATATCCATATTTGAATATTTGAATTAACTTATTATAATTTTAATAGATTTTTTAAATCCCCTTCAAAAAGGGTTTTGAGAAAAATCTCAATTGCACATTTTTTTTTATAGTTAGACTGTCACATTTTAAAATATCAATTAATTTAAATGAACTAAGCTTTCTATCAAATCATTTTGGGATGGCTTAATACTCATAATGCAATAATTGCTTTCATGCTTGCGTTGAAATGAATTTATCTTTATAAATAGATGGGAACCCATTCAAAAATTTGGTTTTTGGATATGAGCTATATATGTGTAAAATTTTATACAAATCCATCGAACATTCTCACAAACAATTTTTCACATTATTATAAATGCTTGTTAGGATTTATATTGAGAAAAATTGCTGTAGCTGTGAAAACGTGGCAGCTCGTTTATGAACCGCTTTCAAAAAAGTTTGTGTATTTATGCCTGTATATTTGGAATAACCTCATTTGCAATAACATTTTCGAACAGTGAGTAACCTCTACAAATACCTTACCAATTAAATTGGTCTTTAAGAGGTGGCAACCCCCATCAGACATGTTTTCGTACAAAGTATTTATTTTCAAAATAAAACTTTTTTGTTTGCGACCCATATTTCAATAATTTATTTAACTTATTATAATTATCATTAATTTTTTCAAAAGGTGGCAACCCTCTCCAAAATTATTTTTGAAATCACGTATTCTCTAAATTTGTACCCATATTGTTAAATGACGTTAATTTTTTATTTAACTCGATTTGCATATAAACAGGTGGCAACCTTCTATAAAAGTATTTGGAAAACTAAGCTTTATTAATATTATTTTATTTCATTCATTGCTTTAATCGAATATAACCTTTTAAACAGGTGGCAACTCCCTATAAAAAATCAGTTTTATGATAACCTATATAACGGACTATATACATATGTATGTGCCAAATCTTATCCAGATCTACCTTAATGTTAAAAAAAACGTATCCATTACCTATTAGTAGAAGAAAATTAGATGACCATAATGTTCCATTCCTGTGTATTGAAACCTAATCTATTAAATATGTTGACAAAATTAAAAATTTAGGTTTTTTAATTAATTCAAGTTTGACGAGCGTGGGCCATATTAATTCAGTTGTAGGTAAAGTCTATTTCACGTTGCGTAATTTACACCAGATTGCGTTATCCACTCCTATTGATATTAGGCGGAAACTCGCAATACAATTAATGGCACAATTTATCACATACTCTAAACAAGTCTATAGAAAGCTGGAGTCATATTCTGAGCATAAAATTAACGTGGCTTTTAACCATGTGACGCGTTATGTGTATGGACTACGTAGGTTTGATCATATCTGTGCGTAGATAACCCGTCTCGTAGACTGTGAAATCACTAACTACATGAATGCCCGAAGCTGCATATTAATTTTTCGCCTTATTACTACACATTCGACTCAATATCTCCATGAAAAGATAATGTTTCCCCCAAGTCTGTTCGTTCTCGCGATTTAATTGTAGCTGATTTTAATTTCATGACATCGACCACGCTGTTTTTCGGCAATACCATAAATATCTGGAATTCTATTCCAGCTGTTCTTAGAATTAACGTAAACGGAAGCAACTTTAAATGGGTTATTTTTAGCTACTTCTCTGAGCAAAACAAGAACTGACTACATATCTCATTTAATATTAATAATAATAAGAAACAGTTTTAAACAAATTTATTAATGTTTTTCTTCTCTAAGTTTTGTATTTGTGTATTAATGTATACGTATATCTTGTAATTCCAAATAATATAAATATTTATTCTGTTGCACTATAAAAGATTTTAATCTTAATGGATTAATAATTTTAATGTACCAATAAATGAAAATGAAATTTCGTCTAGCCTGAAAAGGTAACAACAGACGCACACACTCACTCACGAACACGCAAATTTTCACATTTATAATATTAGTAGAGTTAACCCGTTAATATAAGACCAAATGATATATTGACGCAAAGCTCATTTTTAAATATAAAAAAGCTAATATCTCGTTTAACAATTGAAGAACCTTTTTGAAATTGAGAAATATAAACATCATAAGAAAAGGGTTGACTTATTGCACAGTGTAATGGTTCAAATTAAAATAAAATTACAATCCAAGAGTTGGTACAATCCGATATTTTATCACTTGCTTGATTTAGCAATGCCGAACGCTTGGCTTCTATATCGGCAGATACCAAAAAATTTATGGAAGAGAAGGCACAGGCCGAACATCGGCAAATTTTAGGATACAGCTTCAAACATTGTTAAAGAAAGAAGTTTGGTTAGGAGATGTGATCATCTTCGAAATGGCAGCTATAACTTCTACTACATTAAAATATTGTTGTTTTTTTTCATAATATTCCGTACTACAAACTGACCTTGAGCTCAATGAAACACAAGTTTCAAAATTTGTGGTTGAAAAATAATATAACAATAAAACAGTGAACGCAAATAAGAAAAACGGTCTACAATGGCAGGCGATGGGCAAAGCAAATGGCCTTGCCAACCTCCGAAAAATTTACGGCGAGATCAGCTAGGGCATTGACCACAAACAAAAGAATATGAAGTAAGGCCACAAATTGGAAAGGATACACTTAAATAATTTGCGGGAAGTGTGACGTAATCTGGTTTAATCGTAACGTAACACTGGACATAAAAACTTTCATATTCATTGAATTATCTGAAACAGAGCGCAATGTTGCATATTTGAGGCTAAGATAGGCAGGATTGAATAAAATATTTAATAGAAGTCAACATGAAAGGATTGTACTCATTTAATTTCAGTCAGGATTATAACAAATCATTTTAAAGAGGTTAAAAAAAAAAAACAAAAAGAACTAGCGCCGAAAAATATTAGAGAGTACTCAAAATAAACCACTCAATACCTACTCTACGTATTTTCATTTGTATATATACATATATACATATATATATTGTATATAGTGGAAAATCACATTGTTAGTAAGTCACGTTTATCATTTGCAAATTAAATAACTCATAAATTGAAACATTTCAGTGACATTAGTGATCGTAATAAGATTCACAGGTTTAAATTGCAATTATTGAAATTAAGCAATTATTATTAAAAATGCTCAATATTGGAAAAATGTATGTAATTTCACTTTCAAACGAAACACAATTACATAAATGTTTTTTGAGACTGGCAAAAAACAAAAAATATAATAGAAATAATGAATGAGCACACCAACCATAATCATTTTTAGATAGTAGATTTATCATAACAAACAACAACCTCACATTGAATTTAATGGCGTTAAACTTCCATACTTGATTTTTGTTGACGGGTAGGAAAAAGTGGAAAATCCACAGCAGTTCACATGTCTGATTTGATTCGCTGGCTGCGTACTTGCTCGGCAAGTTAGACTCTCTTTTTTGTAATACTTTCCTATTAAAAAAAGACCTTGACCTCAAAGAAATTATTGTTGATATAAATAAAAAAGAGCAAAAAATATATGTGCAAAAACGGAATTAATATTCTTTCATTTGTATGCCAACATTTACCCACATACCCAAATTGTTTTCAAGCGCTTCACATATTTGCATTTTAGAAGCGTTTCATTTTCACTACCCATAGCGCATAATACTTTGTTTCATCGTTCAATTTAACGTTTTGATTGTTTAGCTGTTTTCTTTCATTCCAATTCGTTAAATTCATGGTTACATGTCCCGTTTATTTTTGCGATTTCTTAAAAAAAGAATTGAATTACATTAAAATATATTGTTGCTAATACAAATTATTAACAACCAGCTTAAAAAATCAAGCTACATGTAAAATTGGGGGAAATCATCAAGATTGGTGCTCTCTCAGATTTTTTTTATTTTTGTTCTATATTTTTTTTTTTTCACAGAACGTGAAAACGAATAGAAAATGCAGCTTTTGAGGGAGTTTAAAGCATAGATTCAATCAATTAATAAATTTCGCTATAACCGCTTAGGCGATTTTTTCTAACTGGGGCAAACTGGAGACATCAAGCCATTCTCAACCAGGTCTGTCCAGCATAGAGGAGGCCTTCCTCTTTTTCTGCTACCACCAGATGATACCCCGTTGAATACTTTCACGGTGGGAGCGTTATTCTCCATTCGCACTACATCATCCCGTCAACGTAACCGCTAGATCTTAATTCGATGAACTAAATATGTCTAGGTTGCGGTAAAGCTCATGCACCTCATCGTTCTATCGTCTGTGGTATTCGCCAACGCAAAGGAGTAAGGGTACAAAAATCTTTCGGAGAATCTTTCACTCGAACACTCCAAGGGTCATACATCTGAGCCATAAAATAGGACGGGGATGATGGGAGACTTATAGAGCGTGGTTTTTGTTCGTCGAGTTAGGGATTTACTGCTCATTTTTCTACTCAGCCCAAATAAGCACTTGCTGTCAAGAAAGATTCCACGCTGCATTTCCAGGCTGACCTTATTTTTGAAGTTAACGCAGGTTCCAATTATTAATAGTGACGCGAGAGCCAAAATGCGAATGCGCTGATTGGTTGTTTGACGGCAGGAAGTACTTCTTTTTGCCCTCGTTCATCTCCTTACCTAGCTTGGAAAATATAGACCAATGGTTCAGATTATCTTTTCCAACAGAATGTTAAAGAAGCCGCAAGATAGAGAGTCAGCCTCGTTTGGTATCAAACGGTTCGGAAAGGTCCTTTCAAATTTTGACGAAGCTGGTGGTGGTGTTCAACGACAAAAATTTTCCAATAGTGTGACCTAAGATCCCTTTCTTACGCATCCTGGCATTAAAGTTGCCAACCACGTTTTTTATATCATTACGGGGGCAGCGATCGCAAGTGCGTTCTAGGCGCTCGTAGCAGTGATCTTCAATCACATCGCCCCTCTCTTCTGTCGGAGCGTGGGCACAAATCAGCGAGACGTTGATGCGAATCGTGTCAGTTTGCTCGTCCACCGGAGTGACTGATAATACTTCCCGAGAGAGAATCTCGCACCTAAAATCGAACGCCGAGCTTGTGATCCTTATAATGGCTTCTATGATTCAATGAAACGCGTCAACTGACTGATCTAGGAACGCAGTTAGTTTGATAAATGTCACTCATACGCCACGTATTACTTATAAATATATACAAATCGTTTGCAACGACAGGTATATGGAGCCAAAGGCGAAATATTAATATTATATTGTAAAAAACGATCTGGGTACGTAGAAATGCCAAATATTACAGGAATAACAATAGTGTAACAAATGGCAGCAAAAATGCTAAGCGTCTAGAACATTCAACATAAGATTGACAGTATAAAAAATAGCTTTGACTCATTTATGGCACACATATTTAAGTATTTTAGAATGAGTCACATATAACTGTTTAAAAATTTCATTAAAATAATATAAAACGTGCTTCAGATCATTCAAAGTCGTACTCCGTAAACCTTTTTCATATATATATTTGCTAAAGAAATGGCACTAAGGCATGGTGAGCGGGGTAAAAGTGGGGTGTTTTAATCTCAATTTTAATTTCAAGCATGACTTGTCAATTTGACGGAAAACGGGGTCCAGTTTTCGCAACTCAGTTAGAATAAAAAGAATTGTATGAGATTATCCGCTTGAAATTGCCAGTTTTGGCACATGGGACATGGGAATTTATAAGTTCCCAAAAAGTTACAGTTTTTATAGATCGAATCACTGAAAACGGAACAAAAGTGCAGTTAGCAGCACTCTAGCTATATCGGCATAAACAAAAGCACTGATAATCCGAAAGTTATACATAAAAATCCAAAAAATCCAAATTCTCCAATATTTGATTTACTTATTGAGGTTTACTATTGATCACGGATTCGGTATTCTGTGTCAAAAATAAGAAGCTGTTTCCTTTAAAAATTATCAAGATGTCAAATGATCTTGGCAAATAAAATATCTGTTTTACCGTTTGTTCAAAATTTTTAAAACTCTACGCACTAAAAACAAGTTTCATCAAGCTTTGTGCATAATAATTTTGATAAAAATTATGATAAATATTTTGTTAATTTATTTTTCGCTTTACAGGTGGTGTGTTTGGTCAGCATTTTAGTGATGAAAGATTCAAAATTAGAAAGAGCGAATATAATAAAAAAAATTTGAAGTACGGGGATGCTCACGCTGCGACCTAAAAAAAAATACTTCTTATATTGGATCTTAGACTTAATAAAATAAAAGCTCTTTGGTAGGCTATTTAAGGAATTGTACACTTTGTTTCAAATTTCGTATAGAGATGACAATCGTTTTCCAAGGTGTATGAGTATATATGGCATATAATATGTGGACAATCAAAAAACCACATTAATTTTGCTCCAATTTATTTAAATAAATTAAATATTTAATTAAATAGTGAAGTAATCGCAAAATGGTCGACCACGTTTCCCCAAATGGTTCGAAATAAGCCCGACATTAACCATAGCTAATCCCGAAATGATTCCGAAATAGTCACGAAATTACTCCGAATTATTCCCGCGCGATATTTTCTTCAAAAAATTGCGAAATGTTCCTGAACTAATTCCGAAATAGTCATGCAATAGCACCGAGCTAGTTCCGAAATTTTTTCTAAAATAGTTTCGAAATGATTTCAAAATATTTCGAAATGATCCCGTTGAAATTCTGCAATGATGGTGAAATAGTCCCGTCTGCCAAGCTTTCTATGACTCAGAATTATTATGCAAATACTTATGTTATATAAGTTCCAAATTAATATTCATTCGAAGACTTAAACAAATTTTTCTTACTCATAACTATTATGAAAAGACTTTTATAATAGAGCAATAAAATCGATGAGTTAACAAAATATGTCTTACTAAAAATTGCTACTTCTAGGCTTCTAGTAATAAAATAAAAATATCTGGAGACTCATAATTATTATTGTAAGACTTTTGCACTTTCAGTCTCAAAGAAAGATTAATTTTTGACTTAAGCTTTTGTATCATACTTTAATATCCACTGACTGACTTTTATTATTTTCGTTTGTAATACTTATGTCTCCGCTAAAAACTCTTGTGAAAAAATCAATGCCGCCATCCGGTATGGATCACCTTATGGATCTTTCTATTTCACTTGACAATTCAATGCGGCAATTTAATTAGCAAAAATCGTATATTTATAGTTATTGTTAATGAGTAACAGCGTGTAGTGGCCATTTGCTTTGCTGCCAAATATTTCTTTTACTCACTTTTTCCTAAGTACTTTTTTCCGTATTCCAAATTCCATATCATTTTCATAGAATTTTTTCAATCATTATCTTTAATAACCTTCTACAGTTACAACGTTAATATTATATGGCATTGGCTAGCTAACCGCCGGCACTAATTTCTACACTAATTAAATGAATTTACGCTACTTAGTTAAAACGCTAGCGAAATATGAATGTATGTAGGTGCGAAGCAAACCGAAAAATTTGTAATATCACTTTTTCTTTAACATTTCTTTTGCCAGCAGCAGTTTCCCTACTTTCTCTTTTACTTTGTTCATAACACTTTGTAATATTCTTCTTCTAGCACTTGTGACTTATTTTCTCCATTTTATTTGATTTTATTTCACTTCTTGTCGCCACAAGCAGTGACAAAGCATTTTAGGCTATATCTAAGCGTGGCTAAGCGGAAAATTTATAAAAATAAAAAAAACTTTGCACGAGTATGTACGTACATTTATTAGACACGGTGAAGATGGCAGAGCCATGAAGAGAACCGCAGTAAAATGTTGGTAAAAGCGCATTTAACGAGGTGTTCGAGCTATTCAAGGAGGTGGAATTTTTTCTAATGACGTGATTTTTCTGAGCTTCTAATAAAAATTAATTAGAGGTAAATGAAATCGCTTCGGGTGAAATGAAAAAGTGAAACAAAAAACAAAAAAAAAAAAGAGAAAAACCGGAGGAAAATCATGGCTACAACGCAATGAGAATATTCGCGCACAAGTATTTATTAATAATCTTGTAAGCGCTGTTGTTCTGTTAAATCTATAAAAAAAAGTACTGGTTTCAAAGACTTTTTTTGCAAACGGAAATATTTCGGAAGCACTTGACTAAAGTGGTTTGCAAGATTGCCTGATAAATTAAAGTTTATAGAAGTAAAGTTGAAAAATCGTATACTACCGAACACATTTATGTATAAAAATTTCTTTTTAAGTTTTTTAAATGTTTTGAATTTCAAAAATAAATATAGCATGTGCCTAATGATTCCGAAAGCTTACACTCAGATAACACTGCCGAACAAAAATTAAAAAAAAAAACCTGCGGTCATGATTTTGTTAATAGTTTTTATTAACATTAGTAGCAGGCTTACGAACTGTGTTTTTTCTTTTTTTCGATTGGCTCTAGTTCTTGAGATAAATGAAACTTAATAAATTTATGAAAAAAAATTATATGACCCAGTTCCAGTTGTATCAATTTAATTATTCCTCAATTATTAAAACAAGTGGATATACTAAATACCCCTGTTTCATATGTTTATGGGACAGTCGTTCAAGAAATGAACGTTGAATTAGAAAAGACTGGCCGGTGAGAGAAAATATGGAGGTAGGAACAGCAAATGTGGTTCATGACCAACTGATAAGCCGAGAAAAAATCACTCTTCCACCACTTCACATCAAGCTTGGGCTAATGAAACAGTTCATTAAAGCCATTGATAAGACAGGTGACTGTTTCGAATATGTGAGCAAAAAATTTCCAGTCCTTAGTAATGAAAAATTAAAAGCAGGAGTCTTCGATGGTCCTCAAATTCGTACCCTTCTAAAAGACACTGAATTCTTAAACCATGTGTCATAAATTGAATCTGAAGCCTGGCTAAGCTTTGTTAATGTAGTCAAAATTTTTTTGGGAAATCATAAATCACCAGACTATACAAAACTAGTTGCTGATATGCTGCTCAATTATCGCAAACTAGGAGCTAAAATGAACATTAAATTACATTATTTACATAGTCATTTGGACAAATTCCCGGACAACCTAGGCGATTACAGTGAGAAACAAGGTGAAGGGTTCCATCAGGACTTGAAACTATGGGAGCAAGATACCAAGGTCGATGGGACGACCACATGATGGCAGACTACTGCTGGAACTTAATACGGGATTGTCCTGAGCAACGACGAAGTCCTACAGAAAATATAATTTAAATCCATATTGGTATTTTTAATTAGGTTTTTTCGTGAAATATTTAAAAGTCTAAAGCTAACTGGATATTAAAACCTTCCATAAACTGGTCAGAGTTGGAAAAATTGTTATGATTTTGTTGTTTATTCGTAGCTTCGAAACTAACCAAGGTACAGCGGTTGGCCCGCATTGTAATCACTCGATCAATAAGATCGTATTCAACGGAGACCTTGAACGTCGCCAGTCTGCTTCGAGGCTCTGGAAAAACGTGCGTTTGGCCATAGATGCATACTGCGCTCTGCCAACGATCCGAAAATTCACAAACAAAAAAAAAACTATACTTATATGCTCAGAAATTCTCCTATCCAGAAACTGCAGTACCCTTTTGCCCCTCATGAATGGGCTAAAAATGTTCAATTGAGTAGGTGTGCAAATCGATTCAGTGGACCCTCAAGTGAAAGCATCTCTGATTCTATGAGGGCTTTTATACCCAAGCGCCCTGATTCCCGGGATATTACAACTTTGTTCACCTAACGGTTGTTTGTAACAGCATAAAGTAACCGTGTTAGATGTAGACATATACATATATACCAAAATCCTTCGAATTAATAGCGAAATGGATTAAGTTATGTCCGTCCCACTTCCCGTAGAAATCAGACTAAAACCACACTAATCTCTCATATAACGATAACTTACAACAAATCAAAAAATGTAATTTTTTACTAAATCATGCCGATACTTCTTGATATAAATATTTTAATTAGGGAGATAATGAATTAAAAAATTAAATTTTGGAAAATGGGTGTAGTACGATATAATTATATTTATTGCTTTTTGTTTTTTTTTTATTTTAATCAATAAATGTCGTTTAAGGCTTCAAAATGATGTTATATTTTTTTAGATATTGAACAGTGCTTTTGGGCTTAAAGTTTTCTTTATAACTTGATTTAAAGAAAATTTGTATATATCAAATATTGAATATCTTTGCCAAGTAGCTGGAAAAATATAGTGAATAATATTTGCTTCATAAATTGGGGTGCAAGCCCGCTTTTTCCACAACTTTCATATATATTGTAGGATCTTCCTCTGCCAAACTCGGACAATCAACAGGTTTTTTGAAATATCGAAATATATTTTAAAATCTAATATTTTGTATGAAGACCTTTATTCTTAATAATTATTTTGAGCCGGTTAGGCATTGATTTAAATAAATTTTAGCAAAAACTAGGTTCGATTTTTTCCCATTCTTGTAATAAGATCAAGTCATTTTCCCTTGAAACCGAATGCTGTCGAATTTTTGTGTTAAGATAGTCCCATAAATTTTCGAAAGGATTAATATCAGGACTTTGAAGTGGCGTTTTCAGAACATGGAGGCAAATAAAAAGCCACCAAGAGCGCATTTTGTAGGCCTTATGTTTTGGATCATTGTATTGGTAGAAATACCAATCATCACCGAGATCCAATTTTTCAAGACTTTTTGGTAAGTTTTCTTTTAAAATGTTAAGATGGTCATTCTGGTTCATTATTCCTTCAATAAAATGCAAAGATTCTGGTCCAGAAGCCGAAAATGAATTCCAAACCATTACCGATCCGCCACCATGTTTGACAGTTGGTCTCAGATTGGGCAGTTGGAGCTCCTCATTTGGTTTGTTCCAAACATTTGATCGAAGCCAAAAACATTAAATTTACTTTCGTCAGTAAACATAACATTTTTCCAGAACGAAAAATCCTTACTTTCGTGGTTCTTTTGCAAATTTTAATCGGCTGGTCTGATTGCGTCTGCTGATCAACGGATTTTGTCGGGCGTTTCTACCATTTAGATCAGCCCATTTCTGATGGTAGATGCGCTAGATTTCTTTCCGCACTCATTATCAGCTATAGCAGCTAACTTTGGTGCACTAAGGAAAGGATTATCTTTAACTTTTCGTAACAGATATCGTTCATCTGAGTCGGTAAAAATCTTGTTGTGGGAAGCTTTCCACTTGTTTATTGGTTTTGAAGCGCTTAATTATATCGTGAACAGTAGAATGACTTCTGTTGACAATTTCAGCAATTTCACGCACAGATTTTCCATCGTTGGAAAGTTTAATAACCAACTTTCTTAATTCAATACATGTTTGGCCTCTTTGCCTAGACATTTTTAAATGACAAACCGTAATTCCAACTATGTAAAATTTTAAGGGCCGATGTTGAATGTGAACTACACCTACATAAATGTCAAGTTTTTTTCTGCATTTCATTTGACATTTCTCAATTTCAGACTAACTCAATTTGAACATGGAAAGATACACAAGCGAGCAACGTGTTAAAGTTGTTCAGGTTTATTATGAAAATAGGTGTTCAAATTTCGAAGAAAATCATCTTCAGTGATGAGGCACATTTTCACCTCAGTGGATTCGTCAATAAGCAGAGTTGCCGCATTTGGGCGAATGATAATCCAAGAGGTGCAGTCGTACTTTGCGAACTCATTTTAATATGCCGCGGCACCGTAATATTCACGCTAACGAAAAGAGCGTTGGAAGGGTTCCGCACTAGATATCTAACTGTAAGTGGAAGAAATTAAAATCCATTTCAGAAGGATTTTTCTTTGAAATATTTCTTTTGTAGAAATATTGGCTTCATCAAAATTTCTAAACTATTCATTCGCTTTTCTTTTGTTTATGCCTTTATTGAGTTTATTCGCCACACTAACTTCTTCCACGCTTTGAGTTATATCGACCACTTACAACGTTGTTCCATCGACTTTCCATTTTAAAGTGAAATTGATGCGCATACAAATGCTCGGGATAGTATTATTTTCAGAGCCAGATGAAAAATCAGCTTTAGAATAGAATTCCACTAAAACAGGCATTTTGTAAAAGCTATCAGTTACAATGTTATTTGAGGCCAATTGACCAATTAAAATCCATAGACTGCACATTTGTGGGTTAGGGGTTTATTTGAGAGAATAAACAGTGCTCATATTTATTTAATTTTTTAACTAATTTATTTAAAAGGTAAGACTGAAACATTAAAAATGTTTGATACATTTTTTGATCTTAGCTCAAAATCGGATTGCAATTACAGATGCCAAGCTTTTTTTAAATGTCTTAGTTTTCGCCAAGCTATCCAAAAATGCTCGATGAGAGAAAATATTTAACACTTTTGCAGATTCCACTCAATTTGTGGGCGCTCTAATGTATGTATGTATTAAAGTGAAAAAAAAAAAAAAATGAAAGTTCTTCTTTTTTTTGAGGTTCATGAATTTTTAATAATTAATTTAGAAATTGTATTTTTAAATTTTTAATGTTTTTTTTTTTTCATTTTGTTCTAATATATTAAAATATAAGGGTCAGATCGAAAAATTAAGTGGTTAGTGAACTCAAAAATGTAGAGGCACAAAACGTATGCATTCTACCACTAAATGTTGATATTTCCGCACAAAATTTTGAGGAGATAATATTTATAAATCAGGGAATGTGAAAAGACACGAGCGCCAAAAAAATCACTATAGTTTTTTTTGATCAGTCTAGTATACATACATATGTATATACACATATTTAGAGCTAAGGAAGATAGTTCTAATAGCAGTGACTTTGCAATTTTACCTCACACTTACATACATACATATTTATAAAGTAGTAATAGAAGAATAAGAAATGTCAAAAATGTAATTTTAACTTCATGTCCAATTAAACCTTGACCCACCATCACCACCACTCAAGCGATGGTGTGCACATTTTTAAATTCTAACAATGATGCTATACCAAAATGAACACCAAAGAACCTTCACCGATGCAACACCGCCAGTCTTTCCCAATGCAGTAATTAACAATAGAAATTTTTCTAATTCGCTAGAAGTTATGTTGAATGCAAAAGGGAGGAAAGAAAAAATACACACACACACACACATACACACAGCATCGCTAACTAACAACGCAACATGGTGTAAGTACAAATGGCAGTCAAGGTCCTGCGATACAGCCAAAAGTCAAGCGCACGCTACACAAACAACAACAATAACAAACACACAGCTGTGTGTATCACGTAGCTGGCTCGCTGCTGGGATTCACCGATTTATACACTTCCATACATACATACACACATACACACATACATTTATACATGTGTATTAGTTTATCCGTATATCCTGACTGCTAGCGACGACCGTAAACTACAATATCCCCAAAAGCACACTAAACGCCGAACCAAACAAATTCCTTATGTGAACAGATATGTATCAAGTACATACTTGCATGCATACACACATATATAGTACATACATACATACATATATTTATGTGTTTGTTTGGGAGTAGATATTTGTTTGCATGTAAACATGTGGCAAATTGATCCCATGTGTGTATTAGATGAAGAAAAATTGTGTTGAACTACAAATAGTTATCAACCATATGTCCATGTGTATGTGTTTTTGTATTCAAACACGCTCATATCTAAGTTTCTAAGCGTGTTGTGGTCACACGCAGCCATATACAAATGTACATATATGTATATGTAGATATGTAGTTTTGTTTATATCTAACTAGTACATATGCATTGTAAGCGCGTGAAGTGGTGATATTGTCAAGCAGGAAAAATATGGGAAATGTTGCGCGACGTAGAACAATAATCGTGACAGAAATTAGGCCAATATTGCATGAAAATGTGCAATAGCTAAAAAAAAGAAGAAGTATGAGTACTGAAAAAAAGAAAACAATAACAAAGTAGTAAAATTCTTAACATCATAGTTGTCATTCAGAAAAGTTCGGGCTAGAGCGAAGGGTTGTGTGCAAACTAATCAGATTATTCAAAGGCAAAAAATGCAAGTGAAATTGGAAAGTATAGAAAGGTACTAAAAAATTAAAAATTATTGGTATTATTTTTAATAAATAAAATATACTAAAAACCACTATACTATTTATTTCACTAGCAGCTTTGTTCTTTGACTGGATATCAAAACTAAAATTAAGAACGTACTGCTCTATAAAATAATATTTAAAATATTTTTCCCAACCCTTCATTAGGCACGTGGTCTACAATCGTAGAACACATTAATATTATTATTAAATGTGTTATTAAAAGTTTTGAAGTAAATTTTTATAACACTTCATAAGTAACATTCTGTTAACTATTATTAATAACATAAACTAGTAGTTAAACAGAAATATTTCTGTATGTTCTGTAAATGCAATGAAAATGTATTAATTGTTTTTATTGGTTATAAAACTAAAATTCACTCATTTAAATGAAAAAATATTCAATATGTACATAAGTTGCGGTTTCTAGAACACTGCTTATATCTCCTAACTGAGACAATGCGAACCACGATGCAGAGAAAAGAAGGTAACGACAAAAGCACTTCCGTTACTTCGTGCTCGCCTCGTTTGACGCATTGACGTCACAGATGGCTCTTAAAAAGTTGATTTTTCAGAGTTTAGAGTGACTTTCACAAAAAGTGTAACACAGAATAATAAATGTAAAGTGTCGAGCTTTGTATTTTAGCAGTTGCAGTGCAAATCAAATGCCCAAAAGCAGTTATCACCTTCCTTTACGTCTCGCTATTCCTGTAGCAGCAAACGCTGTGACGTGTACGCTGCCGGCGTTGTCGTAATCTTGTTTTCTATAATTCTTGAATGCTTTCTCTCATATGATTTTTGGGAGCAAAACTGCGGAACATATTGCAAGCCTTTCGGGATTGTTTGATTTGTTGTTTTTTTTTTTTTTTTTGCGAGAGCAAATATAATAACGTCCGATGTAGTTATGTGGTCGTTGAGTGGATTGCGGTGGAGTATTTTAAATGCTCGCTATCTCATTTCTCGAAATAGTCGAATAATCTTTGGTCTAAATTCAATGTGGTCGATATAGTATGAGTAAGTAAGAAATGTTTATCAAATTGAATAAGATTACTATAAGCCAACGACATAATTGGCATAATTGGTCCAATAGATCTACACAAATTTTGGTGTGATTGTAATCGGTATGCCATTTATGATGACATTTTGTCATCACTATTTCGCTCATCGATTGCATAATCATGATCAGCCCTACTGACCTGTTTTATTTTTCGGGCAATACGATATTAGAATTTCCTTGGAAACCTAAATACTTGACTTGAGGGACATACACGTTTATTCTTTATTACGGTTTCTAAATATGTAAGTTTTTTTTAGTAAATTATTGAGAAACGATAAACCAAGCTGAACCAATTGCCACCAGTAAAATAGTACCTGCAACTGGCTCTACAGATGCAAAATTTTTGCCCACCGCGCTATTGCCAAATTTGTATGATGCGTCCGGCTGAGTTTCCACATAAATTTCCAAGTTAAAATATTAAGAATGCCATACTTGGACGGTTTAGTAGGAATTAATTGCTTATATGCGCAACGTTTTTTAAACGCCAATAGTTGTGAGAAACTCACTATCCACAAAATTTCTTTGAAAATTTACCAAAAACACTTCAAAGAGTTCTCTAATAGGCGCCAATTTATCAATTTCCCTTCTCTGATACCTTGTGTTTATGTCATCAAATCGCAGACATCTTAACGGAAATCGAAACCATTTCTCGCTCAACGCTAGGTAGCACGACTCAACACCGTTTCCTTGGGAATTATCCCAAATTTTATGAAGATTTTTTTGAGCTTTTAAGGGCGACAATTTATAACAATATACTAATAAAATCACGAACTTCAGTCTCTTAAATTTTTCTTGATTTCTTCTATCTTGTTGAAAGTTACTCCGAACTTTTCGAATATATAAATTTGTAGAAGAAGTTACTATAACTGAATCATTCACAAATAAAAGGCATTCAATTTCTCGCGCGCATTACCTGTGTACCACCCGACAAAAGTTTGATGATTTTGCAAGAACGAATACGAACTTGGTTGGGCTTGAGTTTTTTTCCTTTATTCACATTATCTCTTCCAAGACAAACATGTTTGGGAATCAGGCCCATAAAATAACCTGCAAAACTTTTTCAACTCATACGGGGTTCGGAAAGAATCATTTAAGCGAAACCTGACGCTGGTGGCGACGATTCGGCAAAAACGTTGCTTTCCGCCAAATTTGCTGTACAGTAAGAAAATGCTTTTGTTATTTGTATACACCGACATCTGCTTTCCACGAATAGGCCACATTCTTTTCGTCATGACTTCCCAGATGGCGAGACCGATGGCAAGAAATTTCCGAGCGGCGTTGGCTGTGTCCATAACTGTGTTTTATAACGTGATCGATATTTACTAAACTGAATGCATACATTATCTTTAACGCAGTCAACACAATATGGACGTCCATATATGAAAATCGCGGTAAATTAAGATAATTTCTTCATGACGTCGCACAGAGCTAAAAAGTTCACTTATAATAGAAGAGATCGAAGTCTAAAAAAGCTTATATGACAAAGAGTACGAGAGGGGACAAAATCGAAGAAATTTTCATTAGAACATCTTCTTAATATTGAAATGAATTTCTTTTCTATTTATTGAAAAGGAAAATGGCTGGAAATAAGGAGATAACTTCTTGCTTATAATTTTAAATTGATAAGATCTTAGGCTTATTAAAACGAAGAGGATATTCCAATGAAAACTAACATTCCCTTCTTAATTTTATTGAAAGGGGTTTCAGCTTAATTCTACGGGTCACCTTTTTATTTACTTATATATGGAGAGGCTTTCATTCTGGTTTTGTAGGCTGTATACAAGATTTTATTGCAAAGGTCGTAAGTCTACGGGTCACCTTCTTAGTTACATTGAAATGTTCTCCTTCTAGTTTTACAGATTATCTTCTTGATTTCATTGAGTCGTATTAAGAATGGATTCTTATTGGAAAAAAATCGTAGAGAAATCTGCTAAATTTTGCTCTGATTTATAGCTGGTTTTTGCGCTCTGTGTGCACTGTCTTTGGCTAAGAAATGAATCAGATTTAGAAATGGACGCCTAAAAGGCATTATTTATTAATTAATGTGTTGGACACTTTTTTTCTGCTAAAAAAGAATTGTAACATTTTTGAGTACTGGTCACATTTTTTGTAGAAAATTTTTTATTTTATCGAGTGTATCTAGTGAGGAATTATTCAGCGAACACAAGTTTCGTCTATGCCACAATGACCAATTTGGGGAGCCCTTGTATAAGTATGTATGTAAAATGACGTTGAGCAAAACCACCAGCTTCATCTGGATTGGGAAGAACCTCTCCGAGCCATTGGATATTACGAACGAGGCTTCCGACAGGGTGACTCTCTATCGTGTGACTTCTTTAACCCTTTACACGGCATCAAAGAATTTTTTATCTAAAATATATCTATTAGCTGAATAATCAAACTCAATTAACCTTGTTTAAGTTCATTTTTTGATATATTTTTTTTTCAATGAAATTTTATAAGAAAAGTATGGTTGCATTTCTGCAACAAAGTCAAGAAACGTATACTTTTATTGGTATTTTTAAGTGTATGTGGAAATTTTTGAAACAGTTATTGCGCTTATTGTAACAAAAACCTACTCCGCATTTTTCGCAAATAGTTTGGGTGAAACCTTTGCATTTTGGAACCTTACACTTCATTCTATTGTCAGCCCAGTTCGGCCATTGTTTAAAGTCATCTTGGCGAACCGCTTGTGGGGGGGATATGCTGAGTCGGGCCGCGCTTCTTTTTTGCTTCAATTTCATTTTGTATTACGTTGCTTCGCTTAGTAGCTCGTGGTTCAACTGTTTCCATTCTGCACAAGATCTCAGCTATTGCTCAAACGGTACTTTGGCAAAAGCATCGTTTAAAAGTTTCAATATCCGTCTTATTCTAAATAACTTATCTTGATCTTCTTAGTATTATCATTAAAATGTATGACCTGCCGAATTTTTTCAAACTTTTTCAAAGGCATGACGTTTTGTATGCATGATATGCCTGTTTGCTGTGACCAATACATTACAACATTCGGTAGTTTAATTATTGATATATAGTAAATAATACCCACAAAATGTTTGATATCCTGTGTTGTAAATACGCAACTGCAATTAGGATCCTTTTGCATCATGTACGTGTTGGTTTCATTTTTAATAAGCTCAAAAATTTCTGTTGGGAATAAAAAATTAAAAAACTGGAAAGGTGTGGAAAGTTGAAGCAATTCATCCGGTAGAATCGCTTCATCCATGAAGTTTTGTTGCTCCTTATTTAGCACAAGATTCTTTTTTTTCCAAGTAAGGACTTTTTTGGACTTTGGCCTAGATAACAAATTATTTTCACTTGGGAATTCGACGTTGCTGACATTTCAGTAATATTGTCATCTGAAGATATAGAGGGCAATCTACCGCTGTCTTCATAAGAAGAATCTCTTTCATAATCATCACTAGAAAAGTCCATACCATCTTCACTCTACCATTCCATCAAAATATTTTCTATTCAATGTCTGGTAAAACTTTTGATGCCATAATCGTTGCTTTGGCCAAATCAATTATACCGAAAAATATGTGTCTCAACGTTCGTTGTTGCAGATCTGCAACCAACATCAAATTAACAAAATTCGTTATTTAACAGGGTTTTTTTTAATAAAGTACTAAGATAAAATATAAATAAACATACTTACCCAATATAATAAGTTTAATTGGAAGAGATTTACGATGTTTTTAAAAGTTTTATCACTAATTCACTGACACTAAAATTAACACCATCCACTTCTGCAAACATAGCACAAAAGAACGAATTTCGGACAGTTTTTCTACGAAATAACCGTAAATACAGTTTGGGTAAACCTTGCAGATAAGCAACTCAGCAGCAATATTACATTTCAGTCTATACCTTTGAATAAAAAGGCATTTTTATGTTGGTTGCAGATCTGCAACCGTATCGTGTAAAGGGTTAACCCAATGTTGGAAAATCTAATCGAGCTGCAGAATTAAGCCGGGCAGTTAACAGTGAAATAAACTAAGCTCGGCCAAATCTTAAATCATACATCAATAATTTCATGGCTAAAATCGCTAATAAATTTTGCGCTTTTTATGAAATTTTTAAGGCGTTTTTGAGGTTAAGTTTGTATACGAGGTCAGCTTCCAAACAAAGTCATAATGCATGTTTTTAGGGGTTATTTTTTTTTTTGATTTACGTTCATAAAGGATACATACGATCAATTGAAGTCAACTCCATTTGTATTATTTTATTTAAAATGAATGAGTCAGTGCCACTGTGCGTCGTCATATCTACCTGCATCAATTGCAAAGCCCTATAAAAAAAACATAAGCTGTTAAATTAACTTTTGCTTATGGATGGATGTATGTTTATTTAAATTCTTCCATATTAAGTTATTTAAAGGCACTGCAGGAATATTAAATTAGAAATGGGTGTATAAGAATTAATGTAGTATGTAGACATGTTTGTTTTATTTATACATACATATTTACTATTTTATCTTCTAGTTATTTGCCTCTTAAACAATAATGCAGGCCGGCTTGGATCCTTGACCCAATTGCGCATTTATTGCTCGACAACAAATATATATATATTATACATATAGTAGAAGGTTAGCAAGATATATTTAAAGCATTGGCAGTAGCAGCGTCAGCAGCAACAAGTCACTAAGGCATCGTATTCAGCTTAATGTTTGCTACATAGAAATCTAATTTTAAAACCGATGAGGTGCAGAAAAGTTGAGGTCAAATGCACTACAGCAGTTGTATTTATAAATATAAATGCGAGTAAGCTATATTTAATGCTTTGCACCAGTCGTAGGGATATTTTAATCAATAAATCAATTGGGAAAACGTGTTGTAGTTTAAATAAGTAATACTATGCCCGATTCTTTGTAACCTAGTTGCAAAAGAACACTAGGTTGTATAACAAAATGCATGCAAAGCAACAACTATAATTTGGTAAAATGATATCCGACCTGAGATGTAGCGTTGGGATGTAAAAAAAAATGCGCTATTGTGAATGAGCCCTATGAAAATACATGGGAAATTTAGATTTAAAACCAACTTCGTTTTTATTTGCAAGGTAAGGTATATACCTAAAAACTGCCGGCACAACTATTTTCTGTTTTTAAATAGCACTAAATAAAGCGCAACATTCATGAAAGAGGCTAACAGGGTTGCTTTTGCAACTAATGGAAATTTTATCTGAGTTGTAGCGTTCTTTTGCAACCCGGGTGCAAAGAAACGGATCTACTATATTCATTGGACCTATCGAATAATCGGATACTATTTATTTGCTTAAAAATTTAATTTACGGCGGCCGGATGTAGGTAGGTCGGTAGGTCCTGGAATCAAATCCTGACCGGCGCTAGTGAGATCAAAAGAAAAGTTTTTTTTAATAGCGGTTGCCCCTCGGCAAATCTCTGAGTGTATTTGTGCCATGAAATGAATTTCTCAGTCAGTGTGGTAGCTTAATTTGCATTGCATCAAGTTGCAGACCACACCTGAGTATTAATTTTTTTTTTACAACTGGCCTTGCTTATTACACATCACTCAAAAGTTACCGATTTTGTTCAAAAATAGTTCGTGAGCAAAGTCATTGAATTTTAGCTCAACTAAAACTATTTTATTGGGTATATTTTATTTTATGATAAATTTTTGGGCACAATTCTACCAAAAGTTCAAAGTACGGTTAACTCTTGGCAAGAATGTAAACCTACTCATGCAGACGAATTTTCATCTAACGCAACAAATTGTCACTAAAACATATTAGTAGTCGTAGGAAGAAAGCGCAAAGGAAATATGGTAAATTTATATTTTGAATACCCCAGTAAAGTTTTGCGTTATCATGATGTGCACAGTGAAAGATAAAACTGTTCAATAGTTTGCGAAATAAATTTCCTGATAACTTCCTTTGAGTAGATATTTGTAACTTATGCACAGGGCGAAAATACCGCATACAATTCTCTATAAATCAAAACAAAATTAATAGATTTTTGTATGATTTTTTCCAATTAGAAGCAATTGCAATTATGACTGGATATGTCTTTTAAATAAAATCAAGAAGATTATCTCTAAAACTAAAATTTAATTTTCCAAAAAAATCTAGTGCATAGCCTGGTCCAAAAAAAAAGTCTAGTAGACGGCCTAAGATGAAACTAAGATGAACACATCTTCAATATAATTAAGAAGCGAATTTTAATTTTCATTAGGATATCCTCTTACTTTTAGTAATCCAATGATCTTATCAACTTGAAATTATGTATATTATTTTCAACAGGTTTATGTATATTATTTTCTGATAATAAATATCACACTGTTTCTTAAACTATTATATTAATTACTTAGTTGTAGAAGTTTTACTTGTACATAGTTTCTTATAATATAGGTACATAGGTAGGAGTAGGCACATTGAGGCCATAAATAAAAAGCCGATTGCCCCTTACTAAACCATGATGAGTCTCATCAGACCATTAATCTCGATGTTTTAAACCTCACTAAAGTTATCCAGAAACGGTGATCCTAGATACCGCAGGTTGCTTTTATACACAGTAGATGCAAACTCCTGCAGCATCTTCGGAAAGTTGGGCCCAGCTTTTCAGCATGTTTTCCTATTAGACAGTGCCCGGTTAAAACCCCAACCACATTAGAAATATCTTCTCCTTTTAGAGAGTATACACTTCGTGGCCGTTTCCGGTCCTATTTAGGCGACGTCTGTTTTGAGGTTAGTCAAATCAAACATAATTTGTTTTGAGTTTCGAGTCATCTTAGTAAATAACAATACTATCAGGTGGCGTATTAAACTCTAGATTCCTCCCTACTATGAATTCTTCTTATAAAATTACTTTCAGAAACCGATGTAGATGCACAACGATCCGTGCTTCTCGGAATGAACAGAAACTTGTTTTATATAGAGTGTCTCTGGGTTTCGGGTTGCCACTGGTATGCCCCTCTTAATCGCAAAGCAGTCATCGCTGCCATCTGTTGTGCTGCCAAATCCAATGGCAGGAGATCTAAAATATCATTCAAATTATCATTTGAGGTGGTTCTGAGCGCAGAATTAAAATAGGTATAGTATAACAATCGGTGTTGCCAAATTATGCTTAGTATGGCATAATGGCAGGACCTTTATTGCACAACTGTCATCTTTAATATGAAAGCATAAGAATGACAACGAGAGACAAAAGAGAGCACCACTCTCGAGAAAAGATATTTAATTTTTTAAACAATAAATACTTTACTTATTTGAAACTTCCGGAATAATAATTAAGTAAATCAAAAATGTTCAATTTGAAAATACAAAAATCCAAAGAACAATATTAATAATATTAATCTAAAAACAAAACAAGGTCTGTAACGTAATTTTCTTCTAAAGTCGCTTAAGGGTTACATGAAAGTCTATCTGAAATACCAGAGCGGGTAGAGTTTGGTTGGGTAGTTTTGGAAATACGAGTATAGCTATTGGAGCGAAAGTGTTCCCATTATCCAACATATTTCTTTCTGCAACCTAATCTAGTCTGCACAATTTGAACAAAATATCTTTTATAATTACCGAAATATCGCAATCAATCTTAGGTCGGGGTAAATGTCCCAAAACCCCCTCTGCCTCTCGGGCCAAAGTATATGTCTAAATCTCTGTCGATTGATTCAGAACAAGTTATAATACACTGTACAGTGCGCTCGCTCGGGTATAAAAATTACTAATAACGGGATCTGACAAATCAATTAGTGGAAGAAAATAAATGAATGCCTACTGTGAAACATTTTAAAACTGTTTTTGTGTGATCCATAATTATTATGCTAAGCGATAAACAAAATTTATTGTAAATATTTTATTTTAAAAAGTTCTTGATACATATTAGGTGTACTAAAAAGAAATTCAATATTTTTCCACTAAATCGAAGCTTGTATTTAGCATAGTAAGAATCATCAGATTTAGACCAAATATGCATCGTTTTGTTCGATAACTTGTTGCAATTTTAAAAATAGTTTCGTAATGCTACTCTCATAAAAACCCTTGTCCCTATTGGCGAGAAACTAAGACAGCCGCCTTTCTTGAGGCGAATTTTTCACCAGCAAAATCATTCGCTGGGAACAGGTAGTAATCATCTGGTGTCAGTTGTGGATTACAATGCGGATGCTTAAGAATTTCCTAACGAAACTCCTGGAGCCTCTGTCGAGTCTTTGGCGTTGTGTGTTGCCTGGCGTTGTCTTGATGGAACATAAGTCTTCTTCTATTGGCCAATGATGGCTGTTATCCAGCCTGTTTTAAATGGTTCCAAACGGTTTTTTGTGAAATGTTTACCTCCGGGGCGATCTAAGCAGTTCTTTCATGTTGGTCGAACTCGAGAGCGTGGTGCATTTTTTATAGAAAAATTACCCGAACGGAATCGAATCGAAACCAAAATTGCGTATGATTAGCTAGTGCAGTATCAGAACCATAGCACATTTCATAATTTCAGCGGCGATTTCGCCTTTATCCAAGAAAACCTGTAAAATATGGGCTGGTGTCTATCTTTGACGCGTGGTCAAACAATATTGAGTGAAGCAATCACAAAACTGTCTGACAAGTTTTGTTTAGAACGAAATCTTATCTTTCTAACGTCATATTTAACGTAACCCGATCACGACGCATACATCGCGAGATACAGCTTACTAAAGTCATCTATTGGAAAAATAATGGATTTATTTTTACTATACCTAATAAAAATATTAACTTTTCCGTATAATTTATAGATGTCAATAGTAATTTTTGAGCTCAAGGCCAGGAACGAAAGTATTGGAAGAATGCAACAACTATTAAAGCGGTAAAAATTATATCTGCTATTTCGGAGACCACCTCGACTCCGCCACAAATTTCTTTCTAGACTCTGCGCAGGTTTGCTCAAAAATTCAAGTTGAAAATTTTTTATCTTAAATTTAACTTCACCACATATTATATAAGAATATGAAGAGGTTAACGTTCATTTTGTTTCCTATTGGTTTAACAGAATAAGTTTATCCTGTGGCTGAATGCGATTGATTTACACAAAAGTCGCCTCTTTCTGTGCTAGGCTTAAACATTGACTTCATCTTCCCAAGCACAATTTTACTAAATATTTTCGGGAAATTGGTTTTCATTGCTGGTTTTTTATTACTGCAGAGAAAAGGAAAAAGAGGCCCAAATGAAATCAAGAAGCTACACTTGAAGTATAAACGATGGCCGAGTTCAGTAATGCATATGAGAAATTGAATATTTATTCAGACTCATAAGTGTTATTGGTTTTCAGCGTACTTGACTTATTTATATGAATGTGTGCGTGTACAATAATATGATCCTTGCTAATTTATGCCATATGATTATATAAATTAATTGTATACTAAAACATGTCGAAAAATACGACAATATTTATGAATAATTTGACCTATGAGGATATTAATTATAAATTATTTTTGGGCAGATAGAAAAAATAAAGAGATTTACACAACATAAGGAACAACAATTTAGCATTTAATTGCCTAAGTCTACAAGCAATGACGAAATAATAAAGAATTTAGCTGCTAATGCTGGGATGTTTATTACGAATGATTTTATGTATATATGTGGAAATGAAAATAATAACAAATGAATTTTGCTTTAAGTAGAAAGCAAATACAAAAGGTACTCTTTACTTTACTTTAGGTATCTTTCGCTAAGCACCACAGCCATAGCAAAACAGAACGGCAATGGAATAAGTAGAATAAACACATCAAGACCGTGAAAAGGGTTTGCAAAAAGTTGAATGAGAAGTTTTTACTGAAGTCGGCTAAAACAAATAGACTGTCGGAGACAGCCAGACAATGAGCTGGTTTCAGGCTGCAACGGAAAATGATTTTTGCAAATTGGTCGGGATGTATGGAAAAAATGCAACTTCAAAGTCATGTCACTCATTGTGATTAAAAAAATGTATGTGTGTATATACTACATACCACATACACACTCATGTTAGCATACATATATGCAGGTGACACTTGAAAATAAAAGTAACGATAAAGTACAAAGCAAATACAAATTAGAAATAAAAAAAAAAATCGGTTCAATCTGACGACTCTGACAATCAGTGTAATAAGAATGGAAAAGCCAACGCTGCTTTATGACAGTATGCTCTTGTTGTTCTTGTATTGTAGTTACTTTAAAAACATTTTTTAAATTTTGCAGATGAAATGAAAAATAAGGTAACAATAATAAATAATATGCTACATAATATACCCAAAACTGATGCTGGAATGCAGAAGGTGATACATAAGAATCATCTCGCCCTTTAAAACATTTAACTCTTCCAGTTCGGAACCCGATATTTGGCATATGATAGATAAGATACGCGATGCGATATACAAGCGATACACAAGCGATATGGCACGGTGCACATAAACGAGTGGTCCCTGTTGTACAAATAGTCATTCCTTTGTTCATATTCTCAGTTAGACAATGCCATTTTTGCATCTTATCGCCGATTATATCGGTCTTATCTGCTCGCCCTTGTATGTAGCTTGATTGAAAAGGGAACTGATTTTGTCTTGTGATCTCCTCATTTTATCGTATCATTGAATGCATTTTATATATATACATATATATATATGTAGTGCTGGGCGTAGAGTGACTGAATGCTAACTAAGACAAAGTACGTACCTTAAGATTACTGACAAAATGGCGACTTAACGAAACCTGACGAATGACGGACTTACACATTTTGAAATAGGAAAAGAAACGGATAGTTTTGATTCGGACAGCGAAAGGTTGAAGATGCTAAATGGCGTAATTCAAATTGTATTTTTAAAATCATATACTAAGATAATAATTGTGAGTCTGAGGAGTAAAGAAGTGAAATATAATTAATTATTTACAAAACTATTATATACACTAAGGTGTATAATATTAAAAAAAAAAACTTGAATTACGCCATTTAGAGTCTTCAATCTTTCGTATTCTTAGTAGGGTATAACCACACAAATTTACTGAAAGCATCTACCACTACCAAGTTATAGTTGTTACTGGTCATTTCCAGTGGGCCAACGTGGTCAATATGGTATGTACCTAACGGTGCGTTCGCTTTGTCTTCATTGTAACTTTAACGAGTCTTCTAGCATTAGGCAATACACCCTCCCCAAGTCCTCCACATGTGCAATTCTAAATCCTACTCTATGCTCAATTTCAGAATTGAAATCTTGCCCATCTTTCAATCTTTGGTGGTACATCATTCCTCTTAAGGGTCATTGTATATATAGATATATACTTCGGTAATTGCGTTTTATATGACGAACTGCGTGTCAATTTCAGGGCTTCGCTCTTTCGTTTTATACGAAATTATGACTGATGTGCCGTTTCTGTGTAATACTTTTTTTAGATCGTCCCGACTTTATGTTGAAATTCAATACGCTTCTGGTGAAACATTTCCCTGAACTTCGACGATTTAACGCTGCACTGCTTCAGGCTTCTTAGGGGTGAGCGAAATCCTGGCTGAGCTCCAATCGGAAATGACGCGCTTTGGATTGCCAAATATAAATTATGCTATAACTTTGTTTCGAAGTTTACAAATATACGAGGAATAAGCATACGAATTTGAATTGCTAATGAAGTGGTGAAAAACGAACAGATATTATGAAGCTGTGAAGGCTACTTGCCACATAGTTCGGTTATCGGCTAGTCAATTCCGGCTATTTGTTTCCACCGAACAGGAGAGGTAGATACAATTGCCCCGAATCTATTGCGGCAAAGTATCAACTACGCGGAAGTTAGGATAGATACATACATTGTTGAAATAAGGCCATTGGAAAGAGAGGTAGGGGGAATCGGATAGATGGAAAATGGGGTAGAATTTCAAAACAAAGAAAACGATCTTCGTACAGCTTTTATTGTTGCCACGGTGCTTGTTAAAATTTATGATGATTAAAAAATACCCACCCCATACGACGAACAGTGACAGATAAAAACGTACCTCAATAATGATATAACGGAAGATTGCGCCTTCCCGCGTCGAAGCGACAGATCTCGTCCTCAGAAAACATAGTATAGGGGAGAAAGAATAAGAGTAACTTCCAATATTTCTGTAAGATAGATGCTTTAGTTTTGCTAAAGCATAAAAATATGATTAATAGGTAAATACTTAATAAATAAATGTATAAAATACTAAAAAAATAGGGTGACTATTTGCCGTTAATTTGTGAAAAAATTATGGTTTACTTGTAGTTGAGAATTATTTCAAGTCGAGTATTGCCGTTTATTCCAGTGAGCGAAAGTCTCGCCGCAATTCGCCACTCGACTTGCAATCCTGTTCTCTTTCATTATGCAACGCCTTTGAAGAAGCGAATCTGAAATATTAAATGGGACGCTGAAGAATGCCGCACCACTTCGGGAAACAACCCGAGGTTCCGTTACTCGGTTTTGAAACAACTAAATGGGCATAATGCCTCTAAAAAATAACAAGCTATTCAAATGCGACGGCGGGGAAGCTCGTGAAGTACATGAATTCGAGAAATTTGGTGGCCCGAACTTATATCTGCCATTGAAATCCTGTCCAATCCACAGATAATAGTCTTCTTAACAATTAACTTAAGGTTCCAACGCGTGAATTATGTGAAAGTCTGAATACAAGAAGCAAGAGCCAATTTATATAAAGAGCACACAAAAGAGATTCCAAGAACACTTCGCACTGCCACAAAGACTTAAGATTTACAGTTTTCGACTTTAAGAAATGAAAACATAATAGAGGGATATGATTTTAACTAAATTAAAAAAAAAAAAACAGAGTTTATAAACTCAGGTGTATGAAAACCTTGGTATATTTGGTACCACCCACGGTGTACTGAATGCAGAAGGTGACGCCTTCAGAGATACCACTACTTTGGTTTTGCCGAGTTTGACAATGCTCAACTTCAACTAGACAAAGTTTTGTTTTCACAAATTAGGAATATGAGCCACTTTTTTTTTGGTACCTTGCAGATTTATTTATTAAATCTCTTGCAATAAATCCATATTTTTAACTTTAGAACAATTAAAACACGCTTTTCACTGTAATATTGGATGTTATTTAATTCTCTCTCTCACGTATTCTTGTTTACTAGAAGCGAGATCTGTCACTTCGCGGCGGGAAGTCGCAATCTCTTGCTAACTACCTGTTAGCCATCTTTAGCAGCGTTTACACATAATTCAGAGAAATATGTGAAATAGTCGACAACCGTGGAGCGTCTGGCCACAACTATGCTCTTCACAACAAAAGCTATTCAACAAGGCAACCGGCGGTGGTGGCACAGGAAAATAAAGGTCTCTTTTGCGTTGGGAAGACCAAAAGTACTTGACATCACTTGGTTTTTTCGAAGCGGCGCTATTTAACAGGGAGAAGAAATGTCTGGTATTATTTGTGGAACTCGACCAAAATCGCTTAGGTGATTATAGTGCCTATTCAATAAGAAGTAAGTTTTATGCAAACCTTAGCTGTATTTAATGCGCCGAATGTTCAGTTTTTGTTACAGGTATACAAATTTTTCATATCATATACAAATATATCAATTTTTAATTGTTTTAATGAATGCGAAGCTTCTCTTGCTAGAAGATTAAAAACAATTGCAGTATTGCTTTAACACTTCCAGTCGTTCAGTTGGAAAAAAAGTATTTATGATTTTCCCTGTGCCACTTTCTACAAATACCCCTTTATTCCTTTAACTCGGTCTTTTAAAAATTGTTCTCATTTATTGTTAAATATCAACGACATACAGATATCCTATGAAAGAATGTTATTTGCTTGCTCTGCATCAAATGCTTGTAGCAGTTGAAACAGGATGTCTTAACACAAACAAACCCAGTCTTGTCTGTAAACGTGTGTACTGTTCTTTTTTTTCTCTCTTACAACAAAAACATAGACACAAAACAAAGTACGTGAACTTACGCATGTTTATCCTTACGAAAAATTTTTTTGTGTCCTTTGTAAACTTCGCAATTCATTGTTATTTTTGAATTTGTAATCTCTACAGATGAGTTACTTACAGCAGGGAGTCTAAGTGCGCTTTTATGTAAAAGTAAATTTGCGGACTTTTCTTTTCCGTTGGAAACCAACCAGTACATTCTTTAAATGGAAAAACGCAAAATGAAAATGTAAAATAAAAAATAAACTAAAGGTGCGTGTGCATACACCTGACGACAAAAAAACAACTCCATTTAAAATAAAATTCATTGGATGAATTGTAAAAGTTTTAGAGCCGATGCAATGGCTCTCAATGTGTTAAATATAAATAGTACCATTATCGTGCATTTATTTTGCTAGGTGGTCGCAATATTGCATCGATTATTAAAAAAGGAAAGCAAAGAGTTGTTATACGAAAAAGTAAAAGTTTAACTAAAGTTTGCTAAACGCTGGTGTGAAGAATTCGAGGCGCTAAGCTGTAGGAAAAAATGGCCGAATATTTTGCCAAAAGGTGCAATAGCTTAGAGAAGGGCTTAAGGTCGGGCATGCCTCAAATGGGAACGGCAATCTGGTAACTGATATCCAAAGCGCATTTAAATTAATGAGATAATATGTTTTCACTTTGTTAAATGCCGACCGCAAACGTGTCGCTGGAGAAGATTAACATCCCGAACTCAAATCGCTGATGACGGTATTGACATCCCGCCACCCGCCACCCGACCTCGACGAAGTTCGACTAGCAGTTGTCGATATATGAACTTGGTATATCCGCAGAACCAATAAGGCTATGTAAAATATTATTAAGCAACAATGCCTCTAGCAGAATTCGGGAGGACTTCTCCGAGTCGTTTGAGTTGGCGAATTAAACCGATAAGCCACCATTGTTTAAAAGATTGTGAAACTCCTAAGCAAATAGGCGTGAAAGGTACTGAGAACAAAATGTCATCAAATCAATAATCAGGCGCATTATCGTCTTAGCCCGCAGACCACAGCAGGCAATTACTATTTAGAAGAAGTATAGGACTGAACTTCACTAGGCGTCCCTAAAGGCCGAAATAAAAGGCCTTCCCTAATAATAAACAAACCGCTTATCCAAATTAAACAAATTTCGGATCAAATTAAAGCCGGCTGAAAAAGCTGTCAAACTGTGATATTTAAATGAGGAATTTTACCAATTGAAAAATATTTCAATTAAAAATGTTAATTTATTGCCATGACATAAATTTTGATCATACAATAGGTGTAGGTATCTCAAAAACCACTGCAAGGATCTACACCAAACGTTGCTATACCAAAGCACTTATTTAGCCTCATAAAGCTACACCATGAAAATTTTGGAAATATGCCAAAAACTACACCCTTTTTTCATAAAACAGTAATTTAAATACTTATTTTTCTTCTTTTTTTTTTACTTTTTTTTACTTTACACTACTTCCCCTCCACTTTAAATATTTTTTGAGCGAAAATCCCTTTTTCAACCTTTAATTAAAATTTTTATTTTTATTTCATCGAAGCTTTTATACTTCTTAACTTACGAATTGTTCGGATCACGATCTAACCTGAAAGAGTTGTCACCAAAAAAGTACTTAAGCAAAAGTGTCGAATAGTACAACAAGAACAATGTTTGAACTGTTCAATGTTAACTCATTTTACAAAATCGAAGCTTGGTTTGATTTACTTATTGCGTTAGAAATACTAATTCACAAATTAAAATTTCACAAAAAAAAATTTTGCGTTTTACTATAGATTTTTTTTGAATATTTATTCTCATGAATTTCCGATGTTCACATACATTTTTTTTATTTATCAATTAAATATTAGGTAGAAAAAATTATTTAATTGCTTATGCTTGCTTTATAAATTACAAAATTGTTAAATAATTTGGGAATGAGAGATACTTCTTGTATGAAAATAGCATCCCTGATAAGGGAAGACTCTGAGTTTAGACACTTCCATGTTCTTGTAATACTGTAGGTTTGAATTTCGTTTATTATTTGGCAAGGACTTTTATTTGGGCATACAGAAGTAAATTATAAAAAAAATATATATGTAGGTGGTATAAATATTTCAGTTTAAAAGCTAATTCAGCGCTCTTTCATTTGGTATCAAACTGGTTTAATTTGGATAAGCGATTCGCTTATAATTAAGAAAGTACATCTATTTCGGCCTTAAAATATATTTGACCAAGTTAAACCGTTATTACTGGACTAATAAAAAAATCAAAGATTTTTCAGTTAATATTGGACTTTTTCCCAAAAACTGTAAACGTAAAAAGGATGCTGGATCTGCGTAATAGATTCGGAGACCGAAGGAACATTTATAACTTTCTTCTACAGCAATAGTTTGCCCTGGAATTTTATTTCATCGGCCCCTGGATCAAATTGCTCCCAATTATTAAATATATACGAATGATTAAAATATAAGCATAATTATTTAATAAAATTCGGCTGAAATGGAAACTTTCTCATGTTGTCTAGTGTAGAGATACATACATACGTAGTAAAAATTGGGAATGAGGTCTATCTGTGGTATTTTATGTATTGTGTGTCTCATACATCATAAATTGAAAAATTCAAACTCTTTACATGAGCAGTTAGGTATTATATGTAGGTATGTTCATTTATTCTTTTATCTTTTTTTTCTTGTGCGTAGCCAGCAGTCTAGACTAATTTATGGAAAGGTCGATTGACATTGTATTTTTCTTCATCATTTACTAAGAAGGGGACATTAAATCGTTGGACACTATTTTTTTTTTAAAGTGATGCTGATATTATTGCATATTGATAATTTAAAAGAATGAATAAGCAAATTTAAACTGCATTAAGTATGCAAATCTAAATATATGGTTCCTTATAATTAAAATATGTATGTTAAAATATGGCTGCGGTGTCCTTTTTAGAGGCATATAACATTTGTTCCAATTAAAATACAGAAAGTAGCCTGTAATATTTTAGACTTAGATTATCAACGCGGTCAAATGACCACAATAACATTTTTGATGTAATATATTACCAGAAGTGTTGCATTTCAATCATTTTCATTTCACTACTTTTAATAATTCGTCTTTGTTTAATTTTTTCTGATGTGCTTATACTGATAAGTGGAAAGATGCGTCTGAAAAAAGATTATCTACCCTAAAACATCGCGGTAGTCATTTGACCGTCAATGTTTACATTTCACTGAATGCACGTATTATTATTGTATTTATTTTGTTTTTATCAAACCAACAATGTATTATTGTTTGCTTCTGTTTATAGAATTGCTGAGAAATATCCCGAAGGAACAATCAAATTGTGAATCGACTGTTAAAGATAAATATTGAGAGAGTGAAGAAAGTGATTGAGATATTGTTGGACGCGAAAGTTATCCTTCTGTTGATGTTGCCACTACAGCATCTTGTGAAAGGTACGCCCAGTCTTTCAACATACATATTTTCCTATCAGACAGTGCCCGGTTAGAGCCCCAACCACAATAGAAACATTTCCTCTTCTTAGAGAGTAAACCATACGCGACCGTTTCCGGTCCAAATTAGGTCGCGTTTGCCTTAGGTTTCAACAGGTCTTATTTTGAGCCCATCTATTGTTACCTTGTTTATATATAAATTCTCAGAGCAGCAGTTATCAAGTGCCCAGATAGGCGGCAGTCCAGTGCGTTTAAGTTTGAGTCAAATTTGAAAGAACTCAGAAATTTGATTGCAGCCTTACTATCACTAAAAATGAAGATATCTCTTCCAAGAACTCCGGTTCAAAGCTTCTCTACTGCTTTTATGATAGCTAAGACCTCAGCCTGGAAAACGCTGCAGTGGTCTGGTAATCTAAAGGAAATTTTTAGGATTTGTGGGCAAACGTCTCTTCCCACCTTACTATCGAGTTTCGAGAAATACTACTCCTCCTTACTTGGAATAAACCAGACACCGTTTTGTTCCGGTGAAGTTACCGAATACATTTTGCACCGCCTCGTAAAGCGGACGAGTTCCACTTTACTTGAGGTGACCCTAAGCCAGCAGCGGTTGGAAAACTTGGAAACATCCCGAAGCGTTCACTGCGACAGCTACGTACAGTGTTTGCGGAAACTTCATCAGCGTATGCGACAACTTTGGCTCCTCCCCAACCTGTGTCCCACAGAAACGCATTTACTGTTATCTCGCCCTTGCCACTCTACGGAAGAGTAGTTGGCTGATAAATTCCACCAGTCAGTTCTTCACCCCTAGAGCTCTAACGGCGTCAGGTGTAGCCCCAGGAAGTACGTTGTTAAAAGCGCCTTCTATCTCCGGGACGACAACGAGACAGAAATCCTTAGCTCTGAGAGACTTCTCAATATAGCCGACCTATAGCCCGAGTGCGGTCTCAGTAGACTTGCCTTTGCGGTAGGTATGTTGGTCATTATACAGTAGTCGATTATCAATGGTATCAGAGAGAAAGCTGCTAGCAATCCTCTCAAGTGTCTTAAGAGCAAAGGAGGATAGGCTGATAGACCTAAGGTTCTTTGGATTAGTGTGTGACGCCTTTCCAGATTTGGGGATTCGTACAGCCGTGACATTTCTCGATTGTAACGGTATTAGATTCAGTGTGGAATAAGCCCTGAAAATAGTTGCGAGCCATTTCGCAGACACTTCCAGTGTCTTAATTAGTTGTGCAGGTATTATCACGTCCGGCTTTGGATAATCTATTTAACCTTTAAAAAATAAAACGAGGCTTTGTCCTCGGTTGTGTTCCCAGGAGAGTGAGTGTCCGCTATCAGTTCAAAGGTTTCCTCAATGCCGCCACAAAAGGTTTTCCACGGTTATCTCTTTGCCTCCCTTAAAGCATTTTTATAGGGCCGGAGCAGCTGCTTGTATTCATGCCATTCCAGCTCACTTAGGAGACTTAGCTCTCCTGCCCTTAATTAATTGCCTCCTGTAAGATTTGTACAATGTGGTTTACGTTTGCCCCATATTTTAGGTTCAGGGCAAGCCAGACAATTGGATTCTTTGAAGGTTTTGCAGTTTAACTTTTTCTCGACTAACTTTTTATAAGAGCCCCAATTCGTGTTTTTTTAAGTTTTTTCGCACTTTTGGGCTAATCAGAGAGAAATTAAGTACATTCTCAATATAATGATGGCCAGAGAAGAAATGTTCCTCTAGAATTCACTAACTCTCAATAAATTCATATAAGCTACGACTGCATATAATTTTATCTAATACTTCCTTACGATTTTTAGTAATGAAATTGGGCTTTTAACCTACTTACTATGTGCTAAACTACTCAGCAATGTCTTGTAGGGTGCATAACCATTGATATGTCGCTACCTCAGTACGTATGTTTACTTTTGCTCAAATCAGCGTCATGTGGTAAGTTCATGACGCGATATGGACGCAATCTTCGTTACACGATATAAATTCGATTTGCGTGACGCGATGTAAAAAAGCTCTCACACGCCGCGAAAGAAGTTTAACTTCAAAAAATCATTAAGGTTGTTACCAAAAAATTTGGTTAATTTATTGTTGCCTTAAGGCTAAGAGCCACGGTCATTGTGTTGGTCTCAGCATACATGCCTTACGACGCTGAGCGCCATCCTCAGTCGACGGTGCGGAACCTGGTGACCAAGTTTGAGGACGGAAATATTCTGCTCGGCAGCGAAACAAATGCTTACCACGTTCAGTGGGGGACCACTAACATAAATGATCGAGGTGAGTCACTTTTCAACTACCTTCTAAGAATTAACCTACTTAGGTAAAAATACTAATACACTTACAATGTTTTTATTAGTCTCTAATTACTAGTCCTACTACCACCCCTACTACTACTACAGCTACTACTATGACTACTACTACTACTACTACTAACTTCTTCTACTACAACTAACTACTACTATTAATTGCTATTACTGTTTTTACAGATTCTTGAAATAATTACTAATAAGATTTATACCAATTTCTACTACTATATCATCTAATGCTATTACTAATTACTGTTGCTGTTTCTACTAATGTCTGCTTATCTTTTAACTAATGAGATTACTAATATTTATGTTAATTTCTACTACTATATTTTCTACTACTATTTTTACTAATGTTACTAATTGCAGTTACTATTTTTCCTAATGCTACAATCAGTTTGACTAATTTCTACTACTAGTTTTACTAATGCTACTAATAATAACTACTACTATTTTGACAAATACTACTACTAACTACTCCTTTTATTTTTACTAATTTTTACTACTATTTTTACTAATTAGTAATACCATTTTTACTAATTTCTACCATCTTTGCCAATGCTATTCTACTACTAGTTACTACTAACCACTATTAGTACAACTACTTATAACTACTAACGGGTGTTTTTTTTAGACTGATAGAACTTTCGACAAGGATACCTGTCACTTGGCAGCTGGTAAATGGAATTTCGTTGTGACACTTCTGTTCAGTAAGCATTGACAAATCATCATGGAAAGAATGATGCCGCATCATCGTTTACAAATTGTGGAAATTTACTTTAAAAATCAGTGTTCTGTTTGCACTTTGTGAATTTTATGGTCCACGTAATCGAGCATGAAAGCAGCTTATTCGTCGAACTGTTGATAACTTTCGAACAACATTTACTCTACTCGATGAAAAACCAACAACAAGACAAAGAACTGTACGTACAGAAGAAAATATTGGTGCTGTAGGTGATAGTATTGGAGAAGATCCGAATTTGTCTATTCGCCGCCATGCTCAACAAGTTGGACTTTGTCCATCCACAATATGGAAAATTTTGCGCAAAGACCTTTGTCTACGCCCATACAAGACAAGTCGTGTGGGATATATGCCGAATATCGTTTTAAAATATTAAATGTCAAGAAAATATTTTTCAAATTACAAAAAAATTTGGCATCATACTTAATTTTTTATTTGTTTTATTTCAATTTAAAGTTCTATCAGTCTAACAAAAAAAACCGTTGCCTTATATAAATCTCCATCTCTTGTTTTCTATCACTTAGGTGTAGGCGTGTTTTTTTTTTTGTATTTTACCACCTGTTTTTTTTTTTTTTGTTTGCACATGTGTGCCTTTAAATGCTGAGACTATTTTGGGGGCATTTTGAATATGGGAATCTTTTAAACATAAAGATTGTTTCCGTGTTTACCCATCACCTTCAATTTCTTAAGAACTCTGGCAACAATTGCTTTGTTAAGAATTAACAAGTTTTTGGGGATCGTTTGATTTTAAATGGCACAAGCGTTAGAATTCAAGTCAATTGGCATTTTTTGTATACGTTTACCGAAAAAGGAGACAATATTTAGCACTCGAAGAAAGGTTTTCGTTCAATATTAAATGAGCTCCACTTCGTATTATCATTAGCAAACTGCATTCTAATATGAATGTATTCCATCTGAGCTTAATTTGTGTTCTAAAACTTTTTCAGAGTACTTAAATGAAAAAAAATATATCAGAGTTAATAATACTAAATTATAAATTTATTACCAGTTTACCTCAGTTGCATACTTAGCCTAACAACTTTTTACTTCTCGGCATCCTTTACTATTATTACTACTTCTTTTATTGCATAAAATAAACACTTCATTGCTTCGAGCGCTTAGCCGCTATCTCTTTTTCAATTTTCTCTTTTTACACAACAAACTTTTATTCTTAACTTAATAAAAATTAAAACATTATGTATGTATATGCAGAAATTCATTTAGTAGGCAAATGTGCGTTAACCGCAAAATGTGTTGCATGCAACGCTAACGAGTAGCTATTCTACAACGCTATTTGTGTGTGTGTACACTCATTTGTTGTTCTTGTACTACTGAAGGCCGTTGCTGAAAGGTCTGCTGATGGTGGTTGTGTTGTTGCTGCCCCTGCTGCCGCTGCTTTAACACTTTAACTACTTGGCAACAAAGGCATTGTTTATTTATTAAGTGGTGCGTAAAAGAGGGTTGTGCCGCAAATATGTAAGTATGTATAAATTATGGATGGAATGGGTGGGTGGGTGGTTGCCCGCCCAGCTTCGTAGACGTCTGATTTAACATTGAAGCGCCGCAAGAGCGCTTTGAAGTCGCTCTTACCAATAACTTAAAGTTTATCAGCAGCAGGCGTTGAATGCTACTTTCGGTGGGTACTTTCTCATTGCCTTTTTTCGTTTTTTCATCTTTTTTTTTGTTTTTGCTAATAATACTTTAGTGGGTAATAACTGTATTACTTTAATGTGGGGCGTGTGCTTTGTTGCTCAATACACGTTAGCATTGATGTATTTATTTTGCTTGGAGAAGTACAAGGGTAAATCAGCTATGCTTCAACACTGACTGCTTGCCAGTTTTTCATTGTATTACTTATTTTAATCTTTATTTAAATAGGGGAGGGTCTTTTTCATTATAGTTTTCAATGCCAAACTCACTAAACTTTGCGGGTTAACTGAAATTTTCACGAATAATTTGAATATTAGCTTTTATTAGCATCACAGAAAACATACTCCAGTAATTTTTAGTCTGTGCGTAAGCCATGAAATCCACTTTTTTAAGAACTCTGGTTAGAGATTTTATTGAAAAATTCAATATATCATACTGCTTTATATTCTTGATGCTCATAAGTTTGTGCGTTTGATTTTTCCAAAAATATTCGCTTACGAAATTCTTCTCTGCATTGAATGCATTTCTTTCATATCTTAACACTTTATGACATTAGAATATTGATTGTTCGGCAGTACGTAACATGTGTAGCTTATCAGTTTTAAAGGTGCATAGCCTACCCCTGAAACGAATATTACAATATTCTAGGTAATACTAAACTAATGTTCATGACGTACTATGGCACCTTTTGACTTTATTCGTTGAAAGAATCATAACTTTTGAAAAAAATTTAAATTGTATCTGAAAGCAAAATACCTCAGCTTTAAAGTAAATATAAACAAATTGCCATAGGAATAGCGTGGTTTAAAATATGTTCTCAAAGTTGAGATATTTTTGAAAAATGCATACACCAAAACTTCTCAATAAAAGCTTTTTAAAGTTGGCCAATAAAGTTGTATTTAAGAATTAGATAAAATAAGTTAATAATCCCGGATGGCCCAGAATAAAGATAATACAAAAAAAAAAATAACACGAAACCCGTTAAAATAGAAAAAATAAATAAATAAAACGAAATAAAGCAAATTAATTAAAAAATATTAATATAAAATAATAAAAATAAAGATTGTGAAAAATGGCAGTAAAATAAAATAAAACATGAACAAAACAAAATTATATAAAAAATTGAGCAGAAATATAGTATAAATGAAATGAAATAAAACAAAATTAATTCTAAAAAAAATAAGAAAAAAAGAACACACAATGACCCCAAAAACAAATTTTTATGGACATAGTAAAATTTTCTATACAAGAAAACAAATATTTAAAATTTAATAACATGATATACACTCTTTCAAAAGGCATGCCGATGGGATACCCTGCCTCCCCTTTCATTGCGGTTATAATAATGGAAAAACTGTTGGACAATACAATCAATAAATTAGAGCGAAAACCGAGATTACTTACAAAATATGTTGATGACTTATTTGCTATAATAAACGAGGACGAGGTACAAATCACACTTGATGCACTAAACTCTTTCCACAAAAATATAAAGTTTACAATAGAACTAGAAGAAGAGGAAAAATTACCTTACCTGGACTCTACTATAATCAAACGAGAAACCAATTAAAGTTAAAGTGGTATAAGAAACCAACATCATCAAAACGAATCATCAACTTTAAGTTTAAGCACCCAAAGACGATGATAATAAACACAGCAATGGGCTGTACACGGCGAATGTTAGAGATATCGGACGAAACGTACTACAAGGAGGTAGATAAGGAAAAAAGATTGACCTTAAAAACAATGGTTTTCCTGAACATATAATTAAAAGTTTAATTAAAAAATCTCTATCACCAAACCATGAACATACATAGATCGGAAAAACTGATAGCATTTAAGTCAGTAACCTATGTACCACATTTATCGGAAAGTCTAACGAAATCGGACTGCTACAATAAATATGTAATAAAAATAGCCCATAAACCTACAAACACGTTAAAAAATATTTTCAACAAAACAAAGTCAGTAATATCTCCAGCGGAAAAAGGTCACGTCATTTCTCAAACTCTTTGCAATGGTAAAAGTAACGAGTGATGAGACAGTAGGGGCAAAAAAATCAATATTAAAAACTAGACTAGCAAAACATAAATCGGACTTAAAACAATGCCGTATTTTGACCTCGAGCCGGCAAAACACAAAATTAAAATTGGAAAGGTCGCGAAAAAACAAAAAAGCATTATTATCAAAATTAAATATAATAAAATAAAATATAATTATATTAAATACAAAAAAAAATTAAATAAAAGCTGATACTCCACGTCGCTAAAAAACAAAAAGTGAACCGCAAGTCAAGTTCATACATTTTTTCTTCTTATAGTTTAAGTAGTAAATGTCGAC